>WIXG01000002.1:600000-883068 GCA_009869945.1 Mesaphorura yosii | reverse complement strand
ATAATTATATTTAGCATTAAGCATGCATCACCGGAAAAGGAACCTGTCGAGTCGCCATCGTATCTTGTGATGTGGCTTGCTGTTGTGCGGTTCAGTCTGTTGGTGATGGCGGTGACCGTGCACATGCGACATGCCATTTGGATGCGGAAGGGATTGAAAGATTGATTACGGCGTCATGATGGAATAACAATCCGCCTCACACCGTCGCATCGCATTGCCGTGGAATGGAATCCGCTAACGCTGCACCGCAGTTTTCATTTTGAGGTCGGTCGAAGTGTGTGCAGTGCCAGTGGACAGGCAAGAAAAGCTCTGGAAGCATGAAAAAGGAGAAGGACTGCGAAGTGGAGGCGAAACCGCGAACCCGAACCGGCGACAGCCGCCGCGCTCGCATCTTCGTTCGAGTGTTCGAGCAGATTCCCTTCAACAGCGAGCCAAAACCACAACAACAATATGGGCCTCATCGGGCGGATTTTGCGAACCCCAGCCCAAACCTGCGGACTGACCGCCTTGGTAACGACGACGATGCAGATCGGCCTAACAACGATTTCGCGAGAGAAGAACTCTGTCCCACTTTTCCTTCCCAAGACCACGCAGAAAATTCTTCACAACACAGAAATTTTTTAATTTCTATGTCCCACCTATGAGGTAAATCAATCAAACTCACATCGAATCTTGCATTCATTTTCGTGTTAATTTACTGATGCTGACTTCCAAAAATTAACACCAAAGGAATATTTTATTGTGAAAACATGAGGAGCAAGCTTTGGTCCAAATTGAGGAGAGTTAATTACAGACACATGAGATTTTCTACAAGAACCCCCAACACATCACCAAAAGTGCATCGGTGCGGTTGATGTGTTTGGAAAGATTATATAGTAAAATAACGATGGTCTAAATCTTCTGCGCACAACTCCTCCGACACCACCAGACCGATTTGCACCAAATGTGGCACACGTGTTGACCCAATATCCTAGATGATCCTAAAGCTTACAGAATTTGAAAATGTTTCTTCGTTTCTGAGTTACGCTAATTTATGTAATCAAAAATGTCGTTCAGTGAATTGAACGAATTTACATCGACCCCTTAGTAATGATATGTGTTTAAGCTTACTGCCAAACGTAAACCGCGGAGTGCATGGATCGACGTGGCCTCCTCGGTTTGGTTGCCTTCTTTGATGAAGCCAGCGACTGTTCTAGCTTTTTAAACTTTGACATGCGAGACTATCAACGCTTACGATAAAATCGAGACAAATCCTGAAATTCTTTGGGTGAAACCTTCAAACTTCTCTCGACTAGCCAAAATGCCAAGACGCAAGCGGCGAAATATCAAGAAGAGGCTTGCTGATCGGAGAGAACGGATGCAGAGACTGAGACTTAATGAAATTGGACGTGATCAAGAAACCATTGAGACTTCACACAGCAATGGATGGTGACATGAATGCACGTAACGGTGAGAATGACTTTTCAATGGATCTGCTTAACTGCGATGAGAATTTTATATTATTAAATGGTGAGGCACCGATCAATTACACGTCAGTGAAGTGTGAATGGTCTGAAATGCAAACTCCATGCTTTTTAGATCTTTCTGTTCCACAACTGGGCACACTATTAAGTAAGGTGCAAGACCTCGTACGAAGTCCGGAAGCATGCAGTTCACGGTTTACGGTAACTCTACGGAAGAATAGAATTGCCAAGTATTTCAAAAGAACTTGGCAATAGTTTTGCCAATACAAGCAGACAGACGCCAATCACAATTTCATCGATAAACCAAGGAATATACGCTCCTTTGAAACGGTTGGCAATTCCATCCTTCCGTAGAAACCACGGCGTGAATGTATAATTCAGTTAACCGAAAAACAATCCGCCCCTTTTATTTTTGGAATTGAAATTTTTTTTAAAAATCGTCACCTTCGGGCTACTTTCTTCCTAAGAGAGCACTAATAAAGTCTTTACCCGCTTTGTTTCCATCTCTTGTCTCTTCGGATCCGACTTAAATCAACTGAAAGTGCACGAGATTTGTCCAACTCGCATTTTTTGTGCCGCATAGAATGGCACCGACTGCTGTCCAACAGTGTGGCGCGAACTCTGTCACAAGCCGCTTGTCTATCGAGGGTCCGTGAGCTTGCCTACCGTCGGGCAGTCCCAAGTCTGCAATCTGCAGCGTTTCTGGATCCGGGGCTTCATTCCTCTCATCTCTATCATCTACTACGAGATCCGACTGCGGAGTTCGAACTCCACAACCAAATGAGTGGACACGAAGAGCCGAATACTCGGGCTCCCGTGGGCGTGGACTCGGTCCAGCATGGACTGACTATCGGTTAGAATGTTAGAATGCGGATGGAGGCGTTGTGATCTTGAGTTCTGCTCCAAATTTCATTTCTCTCTTAGGTCGGGCACCCAAACGCTCCGCTCCTTCAAACCCAAGGCGTACAGCCCCTGCGTCCTCGACAGACCCGGCTGGTAAGAAACTGACGAAAGCATCACCCACAGTCTACAATTAGCAAATGTTTTGGTTCCCGATTTGATTTCAGGGAAAACTTTTATCTGACTCTGCCGCTGGACTATGACATTAGAAACGACCCGAAGTTTGACTGCAAGAAGTCCACGTACACCAGACTGATGGATGTGGGCGTGCCCATTCCGGAGACAACTGCTGTGAGTCGTCAGCTATCAGCTAATTGCAGCGATTTCAGATTGAACCATTCGCTAACGAGACTGATCGTGTGCTCTTGTTTTATTGCAGAATATGTTCCGGACGGGGTTCTGTGGCCCGGACAAATGCTCTCACCAGACCAGCAATTATTCGCAATGTCGACAAAAGACCGGAGCCTGCGTACCGACTTCATCTGAGCGATCGAACGACATTGTACTTTATGTAAGTCAAAGCTGATAGCTGAAAGCTGAGTTGGACGATATTCGCACCACGGCACGGCGGAAAGTTTGCGAAAATTGTCAGTAATGCGGATTCCTTGGAAGGCGTGATGCCCGCAGGACGATATGGCGACATGCTCAAAGCGAAAAGTGTCACGCATCACGATTTCAAATGGCGGCGCTGCTGGGTTCCTGTAATTATCACGCGAGATATGACGCTTAGAAAATCTTCTCCATTTCTGAAATTCTTGATTCTGGCGTGACTACTTCCAGCCCCGCCCGCAGAAGGAAACGTATGAAAGGAAAGTCCACCGGTTCGCAAAGACTGACTTGCATGGCCGAGATTACATGAATGAAGTGGTCAAATTCGACGTACGTGCAAACGCTGTTTGAATGCGCAAAGCGTAACATGCTTTTCCAGAATTGTAAATAGTGAAATGAGCGCTGATGTTAAGTCAAATGCCCGCAGGACGAAGTTACTGATCGCTACTTTGATGAGCTCATGAAGCTGAAGAAAGCTTACTGGTGGCCAGTCAATCCGCTCACTGGAGAAGCGCTCGGTGGATATTTGCTGTACCAAAAGACTGATCCATGTGCTGGAAACAAAAGAGAGGTCTGGCCATACGTGCGTTTGAACTGATAAGCAAATGAACTTTTGCTAGTCTGATTTGACTTGCCTGAGGCCTTCCTGCCTGATAAATACAGTTTACGCTTTGATGCGCTTGCAGGGCGATAAAGACAATCACGACGACTGCAACCTGATTTGCATCCCCGAGGATCGCTGCCAAGTCCTTGCTGATATTGATAAGATGCCGTCAGTCCCGATAACTCGGGAGAGGCACTTCCACGCCAAATCCTTCTTAGACATGCGATACCCGACCAGGAACTTTGAATGCTGGAAAGAAGTTCCCGGCTACTACGAGAAATCGGAGGACTTCCCCGCAGAGTGCTGCTTCCAACCAGTTCAGGTTTCCCAACCAGAAATTCGGGCGATGGTAGTACAGAGCCCGAATCCGTATTCAAATGCGCGCACTCAGCGTTCAGGCCAGTTCACTCAAAATTAGGGAAATGCAAGCCGATGACTGAAATGTAAATGTAATATTAGAGTGTTTGAATCCTCCAACAAGTGATAAGTGTAAATTAGCATGATTAAAGACGCTGGCTGACCAATGGACCAAAAGACCAAATGCTGATAAAGATCATTTCAACCGTTACCGAGGAAGTCTTTAGAGCTTTATAGGTCTTTGTGATACTTTTCGTCTTTTTCAAGAAACGTGAAGGCGTGGAATTTTGTGCCGTTGTGCTCTAACTCTTCTGCGTCTCCTGGCATGAAACTCATACCGCCGTAGTTCATTACAATTCCAGCAGGCTATTCCATTTGTTTAGCATTGGCGTGTCGTGCGGTTATCTATCATGTCCAGTTAATTGAGAGTCGTGGCCTCAGTCAAGAAGACAGTCACAATTAATTTGGAGGTGCTCAGTTTCAGCTCTCAACTTTGTGGATATTTCTCAAATTACAGCGTTTGCACTCAATCGTCAGTGGCATCAATTGTGAATCAAATAAGATACTCGGCCAACTTAAACCTTCAGGTATTGTTTAATTACCCAATTCTTTTGATCAGTTGGTACCTAACTTAACGAGCTGATAAGCTGACTGTGCTATAGCGTAGCTGTTAGGAAGTTTGAACATGGATGATTGGTACACTTTTTGAATTCTAATCTCTCCATTCCCAGTTACAGATCCAGTGGTTTTGTACTTTGTACAGAAAATGTCTGGCTCTACTACTAAGAGCATGTCAGAACTGGAGATGATTATGATTGGATTTCAACAAGCACTGACGAACTTGAAAGAATACGTGGCTGGAGTGGAACAGAAAAACATGGAAATGGAATTGAAAGGCAAGCATGCATCAGGAATTAGCATTTTTGCAGTGTTAATTAATTATCGAGTGACTTTTGCGTATTTTTTGAGGAATTCGAATTCGTCAGTTCATTGATTAACTTGCAGCTGCAGAAGGAAACAATTCGTTGACGATTGAGAAGTCGGATGAGGTGATCATGTGGGAAAAGAAACTTCGTGACAAGAAGATGCTAGTCGAAGCCCTGCAATCGCAAGTGGACACTCGTGAGAATCACATGAATCAAGTCATGCTGAGCAACGATATCCAGCTGAACTTGGCCAAGGGACAGTTGAAGTCAAAAGAAGAGGAGTTGGTCACTTTGAAGGCAATCATTGGAAACCTTCCAGCAGGGAACGTTTAAAACACACGGCATTCGGTATTCTCTTGCCTCTTCTGACTTCACTGACCTGGCATAATTAAGACTGTACATTAAGTTATATGCTAAGTTAAGTTAGTTGCTAAGTGCGCCCTTTGTTCTTTTAGGATTTAACGTTAAATACTAACTGACTTTTATTCCAGTAATGCCAATTCGATCCTTTACGCATTTACACTTCATGTAACAGTAATAAAAGTTGGGGACCTTTTCGACAACAATTGGACAAATGTTCTCGAGTTTTTTCTATTGCCATTTATTTGCTGATATGTAACAAGATCTTACGTAACTTATAAAAACGTTGTCTACTCTAGAACTATGTACATAAATAGCAGGCCAAGTCGAAGTCGGAGGTTTCTCGCCTTGATTCTTCTCTTATCGCAGGAGATCCAGAATGCGCACATCGTCGTAGGGCTGTGCCGGCATTGGCTGTCCGCCCTGTTCCTGCCCCTGCTGGCCTTGTTGTGGGTGCATGCCCTGCATTCTCGCCGCTATTTGTCCCGGCCCGCCAGCCCGAAACTGAGGGCCGACATTGGCGGATTGTTGCTGCAGCAAAGACTTCAAGCCGGGATTCGTCTGCTGCATATTCGTGGGTCTCTGTCCCCGCTGCTGCTGCTGGAGAAGCTGTTGTCTCTGCTGCTGCTGCTGGAGCCCTGAAAATCCCATTTGCTGCTGTCCTGGGGTTTGTTGTTGTTGGCCCATGCCCATCTGCTGCCCCTGCATCGGATTTTGTGGGTTGCCGCTAATCTGACCTTGCGACATTTGCCCCGACTGAATTTGCTGCAGTTCCAACTCGCGCTGTCTCGCCGCCTGCAACTGCCGCTGCAGCTCCTGAATTTCCAGTACATTCCGCTGCCTTTCCAGCTCGCGTGGGTCCAAGTCGCTTGGTTGCGACGTCAACCCCTGAGTGCCCTGGCCCTGTCTTTGCTGAAGCTGTGGCGGCTGTTGCGGTCCAAGGGGCATTTGTCCAGCCTGCTGAAGCTGCTGCTGCTGACCAGGCTGCATCTGCTGCCCGGCTTGCAACTGCTGCTGCAATTGTTGTTGTTGACCTGGTGGTAATTGTCCAGGCTGCTGCTGCAACTGTTGGGAAAGTAGCTGCTGACCGCCCATTCCCATCATTCGAGGAGGCATTCCAGGCTGCTGCGGAGGAAAAGCCCCTTGGCCCTGGCCCTGTCCCTGTCTCAATGCTGTCTGTTGTGTCTTCTGCTGCTGAATTACCTTGCGAATTCTACACAGAATTAGGCAGCCATCATTAAAAACAAAATCACCATTTTTTAAACTGAAGCAGTTGGTTTAACTTACCGATCTACAAATCCAATCTGGTCATTCGGAATGAAGCCCAAATAGGCACATCGATCCTTGCTATAGAGCAGAATGAGGACTTTGATCTGGCACGCCCCCGAGCCGGTGAAGTGCACACAGCCCGCAAAGCCAGACTCCATCACCCGAGTCAGCGAGGCCAGAGCTTCGCATTGTTGCAGCATGAAAGCAACTGTTTTCACGTCCATGAAGTAACTGCCGCCCAGATTTCCAACAATCGCTTTCGGAATCAGCTGCATGATCAGTTTCGCCGGCCAGCCTTCTCCGGTCACTTCGGGCTCGTTGTTAATGACATTAGCAGACACGTTGCATGGGACTTGTCGCGGAACCTTCTGGCCCTCCGGAGGCCCTTTCAGCTTCTCGTGCCACTCCAGCAGTCCGCTCCAAATATTTCGCCGCTCCTTCTGAATGTTTGCCTGCTGCAGCGGCAGCTGCGGGAGTCCCATCTGCGTGGGCGGAGACTGCGACTGAGCGATTGGTGGCTGATTCAGCACTCTCACGATCTCTGGTGCTCGCTGTTGCAATTGCTGTGGGTTGGGGGCTTGGGGCTGCTGCGCCCCAGTTGGGCCCGGCATTCCCATTCGGAGTTCCTGTTGCTGCTGCATCTCCTGCTGCTGCTGCATCGCCTGTTGAGCCAACTGGCTCGACCACCGTTGTTGTTGCTGTTGCTGCTGAATTAATTGCTGCTGTTGTTGTTGATTTTGTTGATTTATCATTTGCTGTTGCATGTTCGCCTGCGCCTGCTGATTCATTTGAGACTGATTCAACTGTTGTTGCTGATTCAGATGCGGCTGAGTCAGATGTGGCTGATTCATTGGTGGTTGGCCCAATTGCGGTTGCTGCTGTCCGGCCATTTGGTGCATGCCCATTTGTTGACCGGACCCAGGTTGTTGCTGCCCCTGGCCTCCCGGGCCCTGCTGCATATGAAGTTGAGCTTGCTGACTCGAATGCAATTGCTTGTTCAACTGTTGTTGTTGGCTGAGTTGCTGCTGCTGATTCAGTTGTTGTTGCGCCAATTGATTTGCGATCTGCTGATTTTGTTGGTTCAGCATCGCCCTCGTCAGTTGAACAGGTCTCGGGTTTCTGAAGGCCAGATGAGACGGCGGTGGCTGTGGCGGTGCCTGCTGCTGCATTGGTAGCTGTTGCTGTTGAGGCGCTTGTGGAGGCTGCGTGATGGGCTGAGGTGGCACGGGTTGCTGTGTAGGCATTGGTAAAGACGGAATACTTTGCTGTAGTGATTGCACGAGGGTCGTAGGAGCCGGTGCCGGAGCAGAGACAGGAACACTTGCTGGAATTGGAATTATCGGTGGAGTTGCGGTTCGAGTTTGCTGAGGCAATGGGGGCACTGGGGGCTTGGCTTGGGCTGGAACTGGAACCGGAACCACTGGCGCGGACTGTGCTGTTGTCGCGGGCACAGGCATCGAAACACTCGTCGACACAGCAACCAGAGGAACATGCGTTGTTGTCTGAACTGAAGTGGCAGCAGGAACTCCGACTGCGACTGGCGCTGGAGGAATCGGCACTTCCGGTGCGGATTGAACCTTGAGCGGAGTCGATGGGCGTTCCTGAATAAATTGAGATCCTCAGGTCACGTCTACATCAGTCTACTTCTTTGCCACATTAACGTGAAGGTAAGAAATAAACAGTAATTTACCTGCACTTGTAGTTGGAAGCCATTTAGTAGAACCAAGTGCCGAGGATCACGAGCATAGCCCTTTTGAACGTGCAAGTCACCACCGGCCCGGTCAAACAAGGTTATGAGAGCTAAGAAATAAAGAAAGTAGTAGCTATAATAAGCGAAGTAAATTAAGAGAGCAAGGACAGTGAATTGAAACCAACCTGGAATCTTTCTCGGAGCAATGATGCTGAGATGCACGTCTTTTTCAGACAATCCACTTGCTAATTGCTCTGCCGTTTGTCCTTTATGCACACCATCAATACCAACTGACTCCAAGATCGGTAAACCATAAGGTTTACAGTTGCAAATAAGAATAATGTGCTTCTTAACTGGCAATCGAAACCAATTAATCAATGAGAGTAGGTTCTTTCTAACGCCATGATACTTAATTCTCGCTTAGACGCTTAATTACCATCGGAGGCATCAGCTGCATTATTCCTGAATTTAGAAAGATCTTGCAAACACTGTAAAGCCGTAGCCAGACCTTCGCCAACATGGGCGGCTGCTTCTCCGTGACCGCCAGCGAAACTAGATACAAGTAACGAACCGGAAATACAGTAAATGTGGTTGAAGATACTAACCAATCCCAGCAATATTAATAATCTACTCCGCTTACTGTATTCTGTCGAGCTGTGACAGCAGTTGGTACGAGGTTGTTAGTGGCCCGTGAGTCTCCGTCAGAAAACCGGGTAGAATGTCCGCCGCATGGAAGACGACAAGTCCAAAGAGACAGTAGTTACTCTAAGCATCACAACAAAAGTTTAATAATTCGTCATACATCGCCGAGTTAGCTAAACCATGCCGTGAACTTACATCTGATCCACAGTCTTTCTCGTCAATTGGTCCGGCAAAATACCTGATGTACAATTAAGAGTGAACGTGAATAACACATTGGCTATAAGAACTGGCCTAAGAGACCGAAACTCAAGCTGCCACGACTTTTACTTACTCTAATGCCGGGATAATATAATGCTGCTTAAGTTCATGAAGGTAGACCCCGCTCAAGGCAGTTCCTTCTACCACGAAGATAACGTCCGTCGGCGTCTGGTGTTGACTGGTCATCCTGAACAAGGCCGGTCAACTATTTATCCATTCACGACTGACAAATTGACAAAAAGTGGAGGTCAGACGTGGGCCAAAAGTGCAATGATTGGTAGGCCTTGCCTTGCCCTTGCCTTGACCTTGCCAAGCACACTTTCGGAGTTCATCAGTTTATTTTCACTGAAAAAACCTCGCACTAACCCAAAGAGAGTTAACTGCGAACCTAATAAACAGAATCCCGAAACTGTTATTGACTATTAACACCTTCAGTCAAAATCGAGAAGTATCCAGCGACGACTTTTTATACTGTACGTAGAAACCGCATATTTTGTTGTGATTTGTAGCGCTGTTTAGCATCACACGAGAGTGACTCTCACGAGAGAAGCACAAAGACTCGAACCCAAAAGTACAGTATTTTATTAGTAAGGTGAAATAGTTAAACAAGCATTTAAAAACTGTGTGTTTCATGAGGAATTCTGGCCACTTCGTTCGAGGGCGTCGTTCACAATCCACTGAATAACGTCGTTGTATGACCAGCCATGAATTCCCTCCATGATGGTGGATGTCAGCGAGGTTGGGGTCAGCCCAGGCTGCGTATTGGCCTCCAGCAAGTAAAGTTGCCCCGGCTCACCTTCATTATCGTTGTACCGGAAGTCAAGCCGGACAACTCCGGCGCATTGTAGCTCAGCATACATGACTTCTGACCACTGCATCGTCTGGTTGTAGACGTCTGGATGGATTGGGGCCGGGACGATCGTCTGGGACTCGCCTTTGATGTACTTGCAGGTCACATCGAATATATCGTTCTCGAAGCGAGCCTCCACGACTCCCTTCGCCTGCCCTCCAAACACGACGCAGCTGAGCTCCCTGCCCGGAATGAACTCCTCCACGAGCATCTCCGTCCCGAAGCGGAAGTCCCACAGGCCAACAGCCTCCTGAACGTCCTCCACTCGCTTGACGAGAATGATTCCGTAGCTGGAGCCCGAGTCGAGGGGCTTGAGCACGTGCGGGTAGGCTGGAAAACCCTCCTGCAGGTAGCACTCAACTGACATGACTGCCCCCATCGCGATCCTCACGCCGACAGACTTCGCGATGGAGCGTGTCATTCTCTTGTTCATCGCTACAGCGGACGCGAGGCAGTTCGAGTGCGTGAACGGCAGCCCGAGTGTTTCCAGAATCGCCTGACACTGGCCGCTCTCGCCCCATGGTCCGTGCAGCGCATTGAAGACTAAGTCTGGGTAGCGATAGCAGACTTCGTCTGGAGCTGCATCTTCAGGCGGCGGGAAGCAAGTCTTCAGCTCGTGTATGAACTCTTCCAGTTGTGACGGCGGGTCGATTTTCACGACGCTGTGCCCGAGCGACTTCAACGCAGCGACTACGAGGACTCCGGAAGAAATTGATATCTGGTGTTCGACGGTCCAGCCGCCCTGCAGCACAGCGATGCGCTTCGGGGTGACGGGCAGGAGTGGCTTCTGGTCATGGTCAGTCTCAGGCTGAGGCTCCAGTTCGGGGTCGTCGAAGTCGGGGCAGGGTGATAGAGTCGGAACCGCCGCAGCCGCCGCCGAAGTTGGCTCCTCGATTTCTTGGAAGTCGACGTCAGTTGAGTCAGTTTTGTCTTCCATCATGGATGGAACACTGTTCGAGCGTCGAAGGAACAAAACACAAAACACTCAGCGATAGTCCTGTCCAAAGAAAGGGGGCACCGAGCCGACTGAGCCGAGCCCCTGTCGAGCCGTTGCTAATTATACGAAGAGCAAAAATTTCTCAAGAACCGAACGGAGTGAGCTTTACACTGCATTGGTTATTATTTACATTGAAGCACTGATAACCAGGGTTCGACCATGGTATATACCACTGGTATATCACAGTGGTAAATACCGTTAAATAACGTTATGGGAAATTGACTGAAAACTGTGAGAGTGTGAAATACTGTGAAATACTATGAAACTCTAGCAAAATTGTCGCAGGTCACCAGGTGGTCCCTAAAAAATAGGAATATCGCTACTTGAGACTGGCGGTACTTAGCGGTATTTACCAGTATTTCACAGTATTGTGCGTTATATATCAGTATTTCACAGTGGTATGTGATATTCTCTAAAAAAAAAGTGATATTTGACGAACCCTGCTGATAACCCCACCGCATTTGAGAGAAACCAAATTACTGATTAGTGACGGTTGTGATACGTGCCCCTCGTGTGGCTTATCAGTATCAATGCTACATGCTATGTAGTTGTTTAACTGAATGGCACACATTGACGCAGACAGTTCGTGCGAACTTTGACTCATGATTGTCGTGGTGCACAAGTAGAGCCAAAGGTTAATTTATTTTGGATGCTTGCACTGCATTGTTTACTGTAAATATTTATCTACCATTTATTTATCTGCATCTGCCGGGCTTCTTCTACAGAAATTGTCTCGGCCTCGGATTTTAGGTGGAAATCCGTGCCGTTTTCATTCATTGCAATTTCTCGGGAAAACAATATGAAAATTGAGTTGATACGACCAAGTCCAATCGAAACTGGCAACGGCCGACGCGACGGCCGCCTGTATGCAATCTGACAATGACTGACAATGCAAAATTCACAACCAAAACAAAGCTGAGCTCTCTTTCCACTGCGCCACGCAGCCACTGCCGACGAGTGCCGTGTATAATTAATTTAGGGTGTATCGAAGGACATCAAGCTCATTTAGCCATTAACTTGTCTCGAAGCGTGCTTTGGTTTGTGCTCTTTGACAAAAAATGCTCTTCCGAAATGATGATGCGAGTACTCCGTCAGCTGGGCTCAGATTGAGCCTGGATTTTCTGTCCATGCCCATTGTCCATGTCGTGAATAAACAGCTCAGCGCAGAGCAGAGCAAGGAAGGCCAAGGCCACTGCGAGACTGTGACGGTTAACACTATTAAAGTATGCTCACATACCCAAACATGAATATTAAACTGCTTTTTGTTTGCGGACGAACGATTTGCACCTGACTCGACTGCTTTTTGCCTCCTGGAACTGGACATCTTCTTTGAGTGGCCAGTTTGATTCTGGCAGGCACCGAATCAGTCATCACAATCACTAAAACAAGACGAGCATCATGGCATTCAAATATTCGGTAAGATAAACACGGACATTTTGAGACTGATTTTGAGGCATTTTTGAATTTCTCTTCGTAGTTTGCGTTGTTGGTGGTCGTGATCGCAATCACAATCGCAGTCGTTCAGGCGAATCCCGTGCCGTTGCCGCAGGGAATTTTCCGTACGAACCAGCAAATTGCGGCGCAGCAGGGCTATGGCGGCTACTACAGCGGCCAAGGACCGTCCGTCGACCCCTCCGCCTACTACACAGGAGCCAACCGCGCAAAAATAGCAAGAATGCTCGCAAATTATTACTGAGCAACGACCGACCGTGAAGCATCGCTTCATCGCTTGTAAATAAACACACGTGCCT
Organism: Mesaphorura yosii; assembly: GCA_009869945.1. NCBI lineage: Eukaryota > Metazoa > Arthropoda > Collembola > Poduromorpha > Tullbergiidae > Mesaphorura > Mesaphorura yosii. The sequence continues at coordinate 870,452 of WIXG01000002.1, read as the reverse complement.
TATACTTCAATCTTGTGCGTCATGAGTTAGGATAATTCAAGTGTTTACGCTCGCTCTTTTCGCTTTTAATGCAGTATCCTTTTTCATTCACGAATTCTGTTTTCAATCTTAAACCCGTGAATAAAATTCTTGAATGATAATTCACATTCACATGCATCTTTGTATGACTTTTGGTCTGAATGATTGAGAAGATCACGATTAAGATTTACGACGTCGTAATGCAGCTGATCATTATGTCAGGTTGCGTAATATGACAATAATTGCGTTTCGCGTTACGAACCCTCGAATTATAGATTCATCTTTCAAGTTGACTTTACCTTTCTTACGCAATTACGTAAATATGCAAATGAGCGATGAGTGTAAACAAAGACAGACCAAACAGACGAACTGATCGTCGACATGCAGGTCGCTGCAGACTCAAACCAGGTTTGGGATCAGATTAAAAAGACCCGCACAAAAAACCGTTAATCTCCCATGATCCTCTGTAATAACTCAAATCCAAGTAAGCGTGCAAAAACGAGGAACCACCTTGACCATGTATGGTACGGGTACATTTTGTGTCCATTAAAACGATAGACGATAAATCAGCTGATGTAATAATTTTACAAGAAACCAGAAACGATAACGAATGCCTGAAACTAGTGGAGCAATTTAAATACAGCATTCGAGATTTGGTCACATTTCAAGTTTGCAGTTACACAATTTCCTCTTCTGGCGAGCTATCATCTTCTGATTCCGACGTCGTGTGGCAAACTTGTGTCTTTGGGTCGAAGCACGTGTCTCCACAAACTTCCTCGGAGCTCCTGCACAGAATTTCCTGGCCGTCTTCGCTTTTGGCGCATTTGTAAGCTACCGAAGACGAAACACCCTCAACGTCACCGTCATCAGCTTTGACTTCAGGCGTGAAGCAAATTGAGCCACACTGCAATTGTCCGCTCCTGCAGAGGACTTCCAACCCGTCGGCGTTCGTCAAGCACTCGTAAACGTGCCCGTCTTCTGCGGCCGCTTCGCCCGGCGTGAAGCAGTCCGTGCCCCCACAGCCCTTCTGCCCGGTGGGGCAGAGATTAGCGAATCCTTTGTACGGGAAGCAGGCGTTGGCGTCGGGGTCGAAGCATCTACTCCCACAAATTTCGTGCCCGACGGGGCACACGACTCCTGCGTGGAGGTTGCACTTGATCGTGGTGTCTGTCGGGTCGTAGCATGTCCGCTTGCCACACAGAACCTCTCCGACTTTGCAGACGGCCGTGTCGTTGACGCAGGTTTCATTCCATGCTTCCAAGAAGCATTCGCCTGGACGCCGGAGACCGCGCCCGCAAGGCTTCCTTCCCCCGTGACAGAGGACCGTGTCGTTGAAGCATTTCGTCCCGGTCCTCGGTTTGTAGCAAACGTGCCCGCAGCTGGCCTGCCCCGTCCGACAAACTCTGCCTTGAGGCGTGCACTTTGCCTTTGAGGGTTTGAAGCACTGCATCTTGTCTCCTGTCCCGCACGCCTCCTGCTCGATTTCGCACACGAGCGTGCCGTTGATGCATTTCTCGATGGACGGGTCAAAACAGCCCTCGCCGCACTGCAGTTGGTCTTTGAGGCAGGTGGCAAACACTCCTGTGGAAAGGGCACGGACAAGGGCACGAGATGATTAGAACGCATAATATCTGCTTGTTGATTGCCTGTGCGTACGTGTTGGAGTGTGGAGTCTTACCGTTTTCATGCAGACACCGGCCATATGAATAACATTCGGAGCCACATGCCTTCTGCGCCTTCGGGCAGACAATCTTTTTGCCGTCCGATGGCAGGCACGCCAATGTCTTCGGGTCGTAGCACTCCGCGTCGCAGAGCTGGAAGCCAATGTCACAAACGAGGTATCCTCCGCCTGAGTACGGAATATGGAAAGAATCGAATAAAAAATTAATGCCTTGTGCACGAGTTCGTTTGTTCAAGAAAGCTCTAACCTGCAAGTTGCAGAAATAAAGAAAGAAGCACTGTCAATGTCAACGTGTTTAACCAGCCGCTAACTAATTTACATGTTCGTGAACTCATGCCGAATAGAATTGTTGCCTACTACATCTGGAAAAATATTCCAATTGCACTATTGGAGGACTACCATTCAAGTCGCCTCAGTATTCTCGTTAATCCCAGTTAGCTGGCATACTGAAGTGGTTCATATCGGAGCTTCTGAACCGCAAACCCAATGTGGTCATAATTAAGCAAACAACCGCACTCATTCAGATTAGATTTCTCTTCCGCAGTTCTGAAAGCCCAAAAATGTCTGAAGCTTTGTGCCTGTGTTATGAACGGAAGTGCAAAAATGAATTCCACGAGAAGATGAGCGAAATTCTTCGTTCAGAGTTCAGAGGCGTCTTGGATGCAACTTGCAGCTTGTTTACATTGTGATTTCTGAACTTTTTCTCACCCGCCTGCGAATGAGTCTTTAACATCTTTAATTTCCAGTAACAATGAAGGTCGAAGGACGCTAGACGTTGTTTTTCGCTCTTGCATTGTGCATCACGTGAATCACGTCCACTTGCCGTCGCCTGCGGACGCTCCAGCTCCATCAACATTCCTGCGTCTTTGACTCTTTGGTTTGTTTACTTTCGAGACGACTCGACGCTCTCGTGTGATTCACAATCATTTGATCATGCATCTCAAGGTTTTAGCGACGCTGGTATAAAACCGTGCAAACTCACCTCGGCACTGTCAGTTCATTAAAATTACTTTCTCAATAATACCAACCACAGAATTTCAGACTCAGCGATGAAGATCTCGGCGCATTCGGAGCCGGCCTGCTCCTTGTCATTGGTGCTTGCAACATTCATTCCGATTTTTATCTTGATCGTAACCCATGCGCCCAGCCATGGCCTCGCACGACCGGAAGGCGAAAGCTCCAGTAAAGAGTATCCGCTCAGACTCCAGCCCGAACTCGACATTCTCGACATTGAATCATATCTCAAGAATCCTCGACTCGTAAAACTTCAGATAAAGTGCATTCTTTACGATGGGCCTTGCGACGTGGTCGGCAAATGGGCAAAACGTAAGCAGTTCCTATCTGCCTGATTGATTGAGTGATTGATGCGAATTTGCGTCTTTCAGCACGTGTCAAAGCTGGGCTCCTTGGCGAATGCTTAATGTGCACGGAGACACAAAAGGGCTGGCTGACAAAGTGGCTGGACGTCCTTATCAGGGATGAGCCGGAGCTGTACCGGGCCGGTGTGGCAAAATTTCTGCTGAATTCTGGTGTGGAGATTCCGGACGAAGAAATCGAGAAGATTACGAAGAACATAGGGCAAGGAATCACCAAGCTTAATATAACCGGCAGCTCCGCTTAATTCCTCTAAGCTAAAATTGAAGTGTAGCATTTGTGATATCAGATATCTTTGTAATAAATCGAAATTCCTGTCATTAGGCTAAGGGTGGTTGTAAATTCATAAAGTAGGATTACTTTATGCTGTTCTTTGCAAACTTGCATCACGTTGACTCATTGCAGTTTTTACAATGAAACAAATGCATGGATGGAGCTTGATGCGGGAAATGAGTCTTTGAACGAGTAAACATTTCCACTCAAAACGGACTCCACTCCAGACAGCATGATACAAGGTTAATTCGTAGTTTTGTTTAAGTTTTGGTCTGCTGAGATTGGCTCCATATCCAAATTATTGGACGGAAGCATGACTACGTGTGACAAATCAGTTTTAGAAGAACCTTCGACAGCGCAGGATTAAACGATCGATTCGACAGCAGGGATGGATTGGAACTCAGGCTGAAGTGTGACTAAAGTCGGATAGTCCATAGTCGGATTTAAGAGTATTTGTACTTACACTGTGATCTTGGTGTGTCAGCTCTGTTTTAGTCATTAGTGATTAGTTGCTTAGTTAATCAGTAACTTAAAATGGCACTGTGCAAGAAGCCTGTGTATTACGCATCAGTGAAGCACTACTTCACGGCCGCGACTCCTCATTCAGCCCGTTGGTTCCAGAGGACTTCTGAACCGACTGCTAAGCAACACTGGCCTAAACTGGGATTAAGCGAACGATCTCTGTCCTCCTCAAGTACCTTAGCCAAAGTCACAGGGAAGAACCAATCTGATCTCTCAAGTTACTCGAGAACTGGTGGCAACTGCAGGAGATTCTCCACGAGATTATCTCCAAACGAGGTTCGCAATTATTCTTAAGAAATCATATCATAAGCCTTGTTGTTGCATCCAGCTAATGGATCGACCTTCTATCTGTTGTGAGTATAGGTGACGACAATTCTTCGTGCCAATGAAAGTACTCAGGACATAAACTTCAACTCAATCAAAATGTTTGACACGAATCAGCTTGCTTCGAATGTGCCCATCGAAGACACAATAGCAGAAGCTCGCTGTCTACTCACGACAGGTTAGTCACAAGTGAATGAAGATATGACTTTGATGAATCGGAGTAACGGAGATTCTCATTTCAGGCATGCTTTTCGGAGTTTTTGATGGTCATGGCGGTCCCGCGTGCGCGCAAGTGGTTGCAAAGCGGCTTCTGAACTACGTCGCCGCTGCTCTGCTACCGACTGACATCTTGCATAAATTACTTAATCCCAACCTCTCCGCCGACTCGACAGAATCACCGCTGCATCTTCTCGAGGTTTATCACGATCACTTTGATCTGGTGAAGGATCTCCATCAACTCTACGAGCTCAGTTTTCACAAATACCTGCAAGATTTGACCGAGGTGGATCAGTCCAACTTCCTCATGCGAACGACACTCGAGAATGTGTTTGTGAGGCTGGACGACGACATCTCGAAGGAAGCGATCGACAGAGTTCTGCTGGCGACTTCACTCAACAACACGAAGGACCCGGTGGAGCGAGACGCCATCGATAGCCTGTCTCGAAAGACGTTGTCCATCGCAGAGGCCGGGGCGGTTGGGTGCGTGGCGCATATTGACGGCGAACATTTGCATGTAGCGAGCACGGGAGACTGTCAAGCTGTGCTTGGGGTCAGAGGTCAAGGGGAAACTACGTGGGTAGGAATGCCGCTCAGTGAGCCCCACAACAGCGAAAATCTGTCGGAAGTAAACAGGCTGATGAGCGAACATCCTCCTGAGGAACGCGACACAATCATACAAAACGACCGGCTACTGGGCCAGCTCATGCCTTTTCGAGCTTTTGGTGATGTGAGGTAGGGCAGAATCGAATCCGTCGAATACCTAACCGGGACGTGATCTGTTGTAGATTAACTGCGTACTATTTTCTTGCCCTTCCAGATTTAAATGGACAAAAGAAATTATTCGGAAGAATCTGACACCGTACCTTGGCGATCAAGCGATTATTCAGCACAGCCTCACACCGCCTTACTTGACAGCACGGCCAGAAGTCGCTTATCACAAACTTCGTCCACAAGACAGATTTCTCATTTTGGCCACTGACGGACTCTGGGACTTTTTGACTCCGAACGAGGCGGCGAGGCTTGTGGGCGAGCACATGGCGGGCAAGACGATTCTGAGTCCCTTCACACTACCGACCACGAAGGAGGAGATTCCACTGGGCCTGATTCATCGAACTCTCATGCGACGTTCGGAGTCCTTCAAACTGAAGCCGACTGACTCAAATTCGGCGACGCACCTGATTCGCCATGCCCTGGCCACGACAGACTACGGTCTTGACCATCAACGCATTGCTCACTTTCTCACAATCCCAAAAGACTCTGTGCGGTTGTTTCGAGACGACATTTCTGTAGTCATTGTGTTCTTTGACTCTGCCTACCTCAGGCAAAGACCTCTCTGAATCTGATAAATTCGAATCCGACCCGTCAGGCTCAAGCCAAGTTCATTGCTTTCGGAAATTGTGCAAGTCCAAGCCTCCTTATCACATCACTTGTTGCGCTATTTGAAAATATTTATGAAGCTTCCTCGTTGATGACTCTGGTAGTCCAGCTTGTATTATAATTTATTTAGTCAATTAGTACAATTAAGTTTGTTCGATCTTTCAAAAGAGTTTGGTTTGCTGGTTTGCGATTGCGATGTCATTTCAGCTGACCGAACGACTAAAACTAAAGTCAAGTGAATCCGTTCCTCTTTCGCGTGCGCGCCTTGTTAATGTTCTGTACATTGTAATTTATGTATTAAGACCTTAATATTGCCATTTACCAAATAGATCCTATTTTAATTTATTAAAGAAATGCGCGGTTGTACTTGAACAAGACAGTCTAGTCAACTGTCAATCAGATTTTAACGACCTAAATAAATATGCAGTCATGAAGCTTATTCTCGTGCGTGTATGCGAAGAGTGCGTGCTTTAATTTTTGTGAAGACGTTACCAATTTGCCAAATCGTACTTTAATTGCAATCTGCAAATTGCAAATTAACGCTAGATTTAGAATGCTGGCAATTATTTGCATGGCATAGCCAATAGTCCGGCCAGTAGACAGTACGCTGTAACTGCAAAGCAAAGGAGTGTAGAATGCACGGCACTTTTATTATAGGAATTTGCAACATTGCAATTTTACCTTTTATTTGTGCAATTCATGATTTTGCGACCATACATGGTAATACTTTGTTCATGCATCGAACGAAGTCGACTCGAGATTTGCTGTGGAGGCATAATGCAAGGAATGAACCAACATTCACTTTATGCTTTGCTTGGAGGTATCATTGTACATCATGCTCGCTCGTACAAGCCAAGCCCTTTCCTTTCTTTGCTACGTCAGGCAGTGAGATCATCAACACTCTCAACGCACGTATTCTGTCTGTCAAAGTCATTTAGCATAAATTCCAATCTAATATTGCAGTACAGTACAGTGCTTGGATTGGATTTTGTGGAATAATTGACACCTGTCGGCCTATCCAGATTGGAATTTTATAACTACCAGTACGTAAGTAGTTAAATTGTTAATTATTAAACGCCCAACAATATCAGATCGCTGATTTTGTTAACGTGGCATGTGAACGACCGGTTCTTGACGGGTGTGATTATTATTCAGGATCCGCGGAAATAACTTCCATCATGTCGGCTCGAAAAACGGGACGTCGTGGAGGAGTGACCAAGAAGCGAGCCCAACGGGCAACTTCCAACGTATTTGCCATGTTTGATCAGGCACAAATTCAGGAATTCAAGGAGGCCTTCAACATGATTGATCAAAACCGTGACGGTTTCATTGATAAGGAAGACTTGCATGATATGCTGGCGTCTTTGGGTAAGTTGTGCACACTCCGGGTCAACTATTACGTCCGTTAGGGTTAATTGCTTCACCAAAACTGTGTTGCTGACAGGCAAAAACCCAAATGACGAGTACTTGGAGGGAATGATGAATGAGGCTCCTGGGCCGATCAATTTTACGATGTTTCTTACGCTCTTCGGTGAACGCCTGCAAGGCACGGATCCAGAAGATGTGATTAAAAACGCGTTTGGTTGTTTTGACGAGGAGAATGATGGCTTTGTGAATGAGGAGAAGCTTCGCGAATTGCTAACTACCATGGGCGATCGATTTTCAGAGGAAGAGGTAACTTTACCTAACATTGTCCTTAGGCATTCCAAACTTCAATTCAAATATTTGCCTCGACTTGTTTTAGGTCGACGAAATGTTTCGTGAAGCGCCTATCAAGAACGGGCAGTTCAACTACGTCGAGTTTACAAGAATCTTGAAGCACGGTGCACGCGATAAGGACGAACAGGATGCGTAATAAAGCCAAAGTGCTTTTCCGAGTACACAGCCAAACACGCCTGAAACTTTACGTGTTTAGTATTTACTTTTGACGGTCTTTGACAATAATTTATAATGCAAATCTGCATTTTGTACTTTTAACTAACTTCCATGGGTTAATAAGCCATAAGCATGGTTGAGGATGAAATTCATTCCTTAGAAAGTAGGGGTTCCAGCACGTACTTGGCAAGTGTAACACTAACACTTCTTTCTTGCTGTGAAATCATTTCCAGTAGACTAATCCCGTAAGAATGAAGTGTTTTTAACCACTTTTCTAATTTCCTTATAGGTAAATGTGCAAAAAAAATGAATAAACTGTTTCATGTTTCCTTCCTGGACACAAAAGACTTCTAAAATTTTCTATTCTGCGAGATGCGAGCTGAAAGAGTCACTGAATACGCCTTTTCCCGGAGGGAAATTGAGCAGAGTGGATTGAAAACCAAAACAGATTTGGTTTCAATAACTCCAAAATATGCAAACCCAAAGCACACGTACGCAAAAATGCAATTTTGAGAGAGAACACGCAACGAAGGGAATTACGAAAGGCTTCTGTAAAATTACGACTTCAATCCGGGACGGAGAATTCTGATGCATAAAACGACGAGATCGAAATCACAATAATGAAGAGTAAACAAGAAGTTTGTTTAGTTTTTGGAATTCTGAATTCGTATTCGTAGAGCGGTATAAACATGAATTCATTTCTGCAAACAATCTCGAGCCAAGTTGCTGCGCTCCTGTTCTCCGGAATTCGTTCCTTGTAACTTTCTCTGCACAATTCGAAACTCAAAATATGTTTGTATGCTTTCACGAATGAAAATGAAAATCCAATGCAACGAAAACGTGAAAACGTGAGCTTGGCTTCTCGCGTTCGCCTGGCGCGTGGTCGTGGCCCGAGTGGACTACTTACAACAAACTCCGACTTGCCCTGCTGCTGGAGCCGACACTTACCTACTCCATGCCTACCACCCTTGAACGTGGCTGTGGCTCTAGCACGACTCGTGCACCGAAATCCGATTCTCCGCATAACACTTTTACTCCTGGCATCATTCTCGATCTTCTCTCCCACTGCTTCACATTCTGTCTCCACTCTGCGCTTTGCGTCTCGCATCTGGCATAAACTCGTGGCTCGTGCTCTCATTTTTCTCTCATGTGAAAGTGAACCCGCATCCGCAAAGGCAAAAGCAAAACATTGACTCTACTTTTGGTCCATCAGCCAGCCATCAGCCTGACCACTGGCTTTATTGGCGTGTAAACTGCAGAAATTGCAGAAACTGTGAATTGGGTACTTTCCTATTGTTCGATTGGGAGTTTGGTGGACTGATTCGACTCGTGACAGAGAAGGCTCGAGTTTGTTTGAAGAAAACAGTTTTGTTTACAACATTTGTGCCTATTCGTGCCCAGACTTGTGCGAATTTTGTCAACAAATTGAACATTGTTGCAATTACTGCTGCAAAAACTGCTAATCCATAACCATCAGGTAAGATTACATATCTTGGCCTTCTTGCAAACTTGAGTGTATGCATAATTGGAAACTTTCAAACCACGCAAACGCGAGGCGAAGGAGCTGGGAAACCTGCACACGTTTGACAACGTGCATGTTTGCACCTGGAACCAGAAACTACGGGCCACAAGCCACGAGAAATGAAAGCATAAATAAATTACGGTCGGAAACGTGTAATAAAAGTAACGTTTATATTACCTGCGTAATATTTATATGCACCACCGTCCACCGGGCTGGTGTCGCCTTTGTTTTCCATCGTACGAAACGTAGCATTAAGCAATTCTGTCTGAGTGTTTAGTCGCAAGTAAATTGCAGGTTGACACAAGTGCATGAAAGGAGAAGAAGAAAGCACGCTTTGAGAAAGTGCACGCACCACCATGAATTCGGCTTTGGGCTGTCTTATTAAGTTATTAGCACAACGCTTATCAAATGACATCTCCATTCCGCTTTCTGCAATTCTGCTGCATGTGGGAACATTTCTTGAACTTGTTCAAGAAATCGACGTTCGAGTATTTTGTTAATTTGTTAATGACTCTCAGCCACAGCTGCTACCCTATCCTGCCCTGCCCAATTTGATGAATGATCGTGTGTCACTCCATCGTCTTGCATTAAGTTGAAGTGCCGCAAACGCAATGGAGTTATTGTCAAGCCTGACTGGAGACTCGGGATTAATTACGAACTATGTAATTAGTGACTACCTGAATGACGTGCTAAAAACCATATTTGTTTTGCATGAGCACGATCGAGCAAAAGCTCTCACACCCTCTCGAGTAGTTGCACTAATTAAAAATCTATTTGCACGTGAGCTGCGTTCGTCTGCGTACGCACGGGCGAATGATTAATTTTATCCTGACATAAAATCAATTACGGGCTCTCATTTATTATTCGCATCCCGCATTTTTCATGCGCTGTCATGAATTTTTAACTTCAGCGTCCAGCATCAAAATGCCTGAAGTTTTTAGCTGAAATCCTGAACTTCGTATGAATTCTATCGGCAAGTGCAATAAAATGTAGAGCGCAGGCGCACGGGCGAAGTTTCTTCCATATTTAACGGGAGTGCGATTTGTAATGGAGCAAATCGCATTAATTTTGTAATTCAATTTGTTCGTCCAGCTGCCCGCCCGGTCTGTTCTGTTCTCTTCACCGCATCGCGTCTGCAATTCATTTTTACGACTCTTCCCAAGTTTCAGGCTCAAGTGCGCATAAAACTTGGATGACTCATTCGGGCCTCGTCCGAATTCCACTCTGCCCTGCCAATAATGAATGCCATTGTTCGGTGAAAGCGTACGGGCACTCATGCACGTCGCGGTGGTTCAAATATTATCGATTCTTGCTCGGTTCGGTCGAAGGGGAAGTGAAACATGCAAGATGTAACGAGAAATAATTTTGCAGGGTATTTTTGTTCCACGTTGAAAGCAAACATGAGAAACGACCCGAAAATTGCTAATTCCGCGAGTATAACGCGAATTTTAATGTGCGCGATGAAAAATGAGTTGTCGCACGTCTTCATCGACAGTCTAAACAGTTCTAAAATTGTATCCGCATGCTGTTCACATTTTGTGGAGTTATGGCTATGGCGCTTGCTGAGGATGAGAAGGTCCATGAACTTGAATATTTCAAGCTCGTGTTGGCAGCTGCCGCCTGCCTGCCAACACGAGTACGTTTTTGTTTTACGTTTTACGTGACGGTGGTTTTTCTGAAACAGAAACAAATAACGAAAACAAGCAAATTCGACTTCGACTTGGTTGAGCAAAGTTTTTAGTTTTGTGATGTGAATTTTACAAGATTGGCACGCACGCGCACGATGAGCACCGCAATTCATTTTGCATCTGGCACTCTGCCTGACCGTCAGTTTACTTGAGACTTTGTTATCTACACAGTTTTTGTTTTCCTGTGTGGGAGCCTGCCGGTTGCCTGATCAGGCGTATTATGCGATCAACGCAAAGTGCAGTTGCAGTCGCAGTCGCTTGCCGGTTGGGCCCGGCCTCGGAGGAAATTGCATTTTGATAATGTTGATTCACTCAAGTGCTTTCATTTCATTCAGATGCCGCACTTTCACTCACTCACTCGGCTTGGTGGTTTGAGGCTTGGCAGTAAGAATGGTAATTAAGATTGAAGGGCATGAATGCCAGCTGGGAATTGCCTTCTTGTGGTCTCGCCGCTGGTGTGTTTCCAACATCGCACGATCTTGAAGATGCTATATTTCTCCAGTGTTCTTTTACTCTCCTCCAATTTCTGTAAGTAAGAAGTTCTTGGTCGGAAGACAAGGCTCATAAACGGCCGGCTCTCATTAAATTTTGCAAGCCAACCCAGCTCGTGAATTATGTCCGAATTCATCACGCCGCGAAATAATTTTACGACGCGCGCGGGCTCAGAATTCGTGTGAGAATACAAAATTCACGAGAGAAGTCCATGCTGACCTCGTTTCTTGACTCTCAGCTTCTTTTTGTCTTGTGACTTGCAAGGCTTGTACTTGGACAAAGTGAAATAAATTGCGTATCGTTTTCCGTGTTTCGATTCGAGTTTCTCTCCCGCAGGGAAATCTCGCTTTCGCATCGCGACTTTACAATCAACACGGCGCGGAGAGCAGTTCTTCCTTGATTGAGAGCCGATTCTGCAGAGCAAACAAGACGCTTGATGCCTGACGCTTGGATTTTGGCTTTGACGTCAACCCGAAGTTGAAATAACCACATCAACTAATTCCTACGTACTAAAGATAGCGCGCGCCGGTTTATGAGCGGTGTCGGATCACAAGATCTCGGTCGCGTATTCATATTTCGCACAATCTCTTCTAGGAAGTCAAAGTTGTCATCGTGGCTGCCTTGCTCAACAGGAGAGTCTGTGAGCACGCCAGGCCACACGTCAATGGAAAATCAATGAAAGAATGAAAGTCGAGTAAAAGCCGTAAAAGCCTGACTGAGTCTGCTTTACTGGGTGGCTGATTTATGGCGAAATGAATGGAGAGAAAATTGTGACAATAGTAGCTCGAAATAGCTGCGGTGATGACGCATTTTATTATTCGCTTGGCCGTGCGAGCGCCTAGAAGCGAACACGAGCAGGGCGAATGCGAAGGCGAGAGCGAAAGCACCCTTGCTGAGATGAGAGATCGTCTCCCTTCCCTTCCTGGGCCCGGCCAGGAGTAAAAAATGGATTCTCGTTAATTTCTGTGCATGCAACTGCTGTCTGGGGATTACACTTGCTTGGTGCTGCAACGAAACTGCATCATGCTAGCGCTTTCTCTGGTGAGGGTCGATTCATTTCCCTGCCCGGCACGCTTAGAATTAGTGGGGTTGAGCCATTCATTTCCATGCATGCTCAGGCTCATTACTCAGACAACTTACATTTGTTCTCCTGCTCATGCTCTTTTAATGAAGCAGCATTCAATACGAATCCATCGTTCTTCGGTCGTGTATCCTGTTACTGGCCGGCTTAAGAGATTGGGTCCAATTTGGTGTACGAGCAAGTACAAAGTACAAACTCTTGGGAACATTCTACATTCCTGGAAGGATGGCAAGAGGAGAAACTTCCATGCAGGTTTTGGTTAGGCGAGGGCACTCAGACGTGCACTCAGGCATGGAGCATGGTGCATTCTCCAACTTTTCTTCGCCATGCTGTGGCCTTGGCCTCGACGAGAATGCATTTCGGGCTCAGAGTGGATTGGATTGAAGGTCTTTCGTTTCTGCTTCCACTTTCAATTTTAACTGCCATTGTATGCGGTATGCAGCATTCAGTAAACAGCCAGCCACTCGAAAATATTCCGCCTTCGCTTTCGCTCACTCTCAACTTTAGTTTAGTTTACCGGCCCTACTCTCGTCTTTCAGTCTTTCACTTCTCTGCCCTGCATGCTCTCGTCTCGTCTCGATCTCATCTCGTTTCTCGTCCCATCGCAATCGCATGCAAGTTTCCCTGCATTATGTCTGGAATATCGATCACTGCCTGCCGTCAAGGTTGCAGTGCAGTTGCAATGCAGCCGCTCATAAGCTTTATAAAATTATGCTCACAAGCCCGGCTTTCTTCTCCCGTCTGCCCGTTCCCTCTTGTTTCAATTTACTTGCTCTTGCTGGAAGTTCGAGAGCAGTGAGTTGTGAGTGCAAATAGTAACCATCAACCGGAACAAGTGAAATGGAAGCAATCGCAATTGTTTTTCGCAAAAAAAGCAGTGGACGCACTTTTGATTTGTGGGTGCCATTTACATTCACAAGCAAGCCAGCGAGCAATCGACTTTGCCTTGTAAAAATACGACGAGAAAATAGATTTTATTGTTCGCGTACGCATAAAATTCAGCAGCGCAGAGCCAGAAATTTGGGAGTCCGGAAGGGACTTGAAACATTTTATGGAAGAAATGTCATAAAGAAATTGATGCCATAAAACAACTCCGTGGGAATGCAAATGTAGTGCATTTTACGACTACGACTTCTTTGGGGTTCAGATTTCTGGCGAGATTAGCCTGTAATTTACAACCACGCATTTTACACTTTGCACATTCAAATCTTGATCCTGAACTTGACGTTTCCGAGAAACGAACGTACCATGAACAAATGAAACACTGACATGTCATAAAGTAATTATTGCCCGCCCGAAAAAAGAAGAATTAGAATTTGAAGAATGGCAATTACGCGATTACTTAACGAAAAGAAAGACAGGGGAAATACAATCAACGTCTTTTCAGCTTGATAATTGATTAATGATGTGATACATCAAAATTGCATCGCATCGTGACGTGAGTCGTAAGTGCAGAACAAAAGCGATGAGATCCGTTAACCCTTTCTGTCCACGTTTTCGCATTGTGGCTAATGGCAGAGGGAGGGCAGAGTAATGTCATAGCAAGAAGCATAAAATGACTCGTCGTAGGTCAGTAAAGGTCAGCTCCTTTTCTCTGATGTTGTCTCGCTGCATTCTCGAAACATGCCCGGTTGAGATCTTGTTTTCTGTTCGTGGTGGTCCCAAATGAAGTGTTGATCTGGGAATTTTGCAGTTATTCGTGCGTGCTACGTGCGTTGTTCGCGGACTGCGGCAGAATAAGAATGAACCTCGCTCTTGAGCTTGAAGGGCTCGGCTGCATTTTCCAAATCTCACAATTTATAACGCATATCGCTCCTTCGCATCGTTTTCGTTATTCGTTACATCGTTACTCTGCACTGCATTGCGTTGGGTTCCGTAGATTTTCGCGACCACGAGCCATGAACATGAAATGAAGCCAGGTTTGTTGAAACCTTGAGCCGGACTTTACGTAATCTCTCCAGCTTTCGGTGGGTACAAGAATCTTCCGTCTCTCTAGATAAGCCCACCGAGTTTTGTACTTCATTTCCTTAATAAAGCATGTATGTCTTCGCTGTTCACTATCACTTTCTCGACTTCTTCCTCCCACGCTGCGCTGCGGGAGAAAGCAAAACCGGCATTATTGTCAATGCTGGAGATCCAGAAAGACGATGGCAATGGCGATGGCGATGAGATGATAAAAATCCTGCACGCATGTGAACGCAGAAGAATGCGTTCTTATTTACCAAGCTCAAGAAACTACAAGCTAGAATGCAATAAACTCATGAAAGCGAGCATCGTAAACAATCTCTGAATGCTTTTCAGATGCTGGGTGGGCAAAGCGATAGGCGATGACAATGGCAATGGCAATAATGGCCCTCGTTGGTTACAGTACTTTTACTCATATTTTCATTTTGTTGCCTTGTACATTATTTTCGTCTATTTTCCCGTCTTCGACGCAGGCGCACTGGCGAAAGACACATGGCGCATGGTCACCACAGAATAATGAAACTCAGGCCCACGCAAGGCTTCAGACTCGGCTGGAGAATGAATTCCTCTGGAGAATAAAACACGACCACATAAAATTTAACTGTGAGTTCGTATTCGAGTCTTTCGCGTTCAGCCAAAGTGCTAAAAACAAAAGTGAGGGTTAGAGAATTCGTCGCCCAGATCCGATCCGATGAAAGCTTGGTTGCTTTCTCGACTCGGAATAATGAAATTGATTTCCATTTTATTCCGTCCCATTGTAGTAAAGGAAAGCAAAGAGCAACTCGGGCTGAAGACTGATGGATTGACGAAGTGAACTACGGAACAATGATCCGATGTGCTTTTGCTTTTGCTCTTACCCGTGCCAGTCGAGAGTCTTCTCTTAACTCCAGCTTGTCTAAGATGGGCTGAAATGACTTTCGTCGCAATCCTCGTACGAATACGCGTACGTGCTGAAAGTTGAAACAAATCTTGTAATCCCGCAGAAGAAGAAAAGTGATAAACTGCTTTTCTGCTCGCTTTATGAATTGTGGGGTTTTGGCATCATCTTCGTTGGCTTCTTTCCGGGTGACTTTAATAAAGTGGTGTGATGTAAGAGGCGACGAGCGTTGATAAATCCCGGGTCGCGGATAAATGTCAAAATACCTGCCTCTCAGGAGTTCCACTCTCAATAAGATTGAGTTCAAGGCTGCAAGATAAACGCTCTGCCAAAACATCCATCCGAAGCTCGGATGAGGCTGTCACGCTGTCAATGCAATGCGGATCGTGCCCGTGCCAAGTTAATTGGATCTTCTTAATTCACAAACTGCACTGCAGATTTTCAATCACGACACCACTAAAGTAATACCTAAGCAAGGCGAATACGAGAATTCATGACAGCTAATTTGACAGCGGGTATCAAAATTGCGATTGGAGAGGTGCGAATTTGACAGGATTCCGCGTCAGAATTAATTATGGTAATAAAACTAGTTTTAAAGAGGTAACTGCAAAAGCACAGGCACGTATGAAGCTTGAACAACTACGAAAGGGTCAGGATCGAGTCTCTGCTCCGAGTCAATCATTCGTCTGATATGATGGGCTGACGCCTTTTCATTTCTCGTCTCACAACGCTTTTAAGCGAAAAAGTAATAGTTAAAGATGCACGGGTTCACGAAGGCTCCATCATGAACTTGATCAAGTCGGCGCAAATTAAAAGATGGTGCAATTAACTTGAAATCCATGCAATGTGCCATCAAAATTAAGATTCAGGCTACATAAGTACTATGCAGGATATGCGAATGCAATGCAGCAAAGTGCAGATTCCTGACTTCATTTGCGTAGCTTGCTTTCACGCTCCCTCGACCTGCCACTGCGGCTGTAGAATCGTGACATGCCTCGCAACGTAACCAAAATAAATTCTTCTTTTACGCCGAGGCCCAGCCACAGCCAGTCGGTCGCCTTGCAGTTGTCGCCCGCATTTCAAATTGTCATTCAGAACGCAAGCAAACCCCAAAGTTTGATAAACTCCCCCCAAAACTAAAACTCATCCGGATTGCATGCATGTTACTTAATATTCTTTTAAAACCCTGCCCGAGCTTTGAACTCGGTTTCTTCGAAAGCAATAATATTTACAGGCCTAATAAAAACGCAGCAGCAGCAAAAGCAAACAGCAAGAGAAGAAACAGCGCCATAAATTGTTGGCAACTGAATTCGGTTGAGTTTCTTTCCGAGTTTCGGTTGTCAACTTCTTTCCTCGAGACTTCCCTTTCGTCTTCGCTCGCTTGTTCGTAATGTCAACACAAAAGTTCTCAAATAAATGTGCGCGGACGCATGAGAAAGAAAGGACGAAAGAGTCCGCGTCTAAATTACAGTGCAGTGCACAAGTTTCGTGTCACGAACAAATCAGCACAGCGCAGCACAGTGCTGTCCTGTCACACGATTTTGATTCCGGCGTGTGCTCTCAAAAAGAAATCGGATAATCATGCGAATGCGAGTGTGAAGTTGATAATACGAGCTAAGCCAAGTCAAACCATCAAGTTAGGTCGCTGTCGGTGTGTTGCTAATGTCAAGCCCTCCATGCTCTGACATGGCTGGCAGCTTGACCCACATTTGCACCTTAACGACCAATTTGCAGTCACAGTAAGAAAAGAGTTTCGCTGACCTGTCGCTGGCTAGCTTGTCGTGCCGAAATCCATTTGCCAGCCCCTTTCCTCTTTTTCTCAGACAGTCTCGACTTTCTCCGTGTGGTACGCTTAATTATAACGAATTTATTGCTTGTATTCATGTAAATTACTTTCACTCGAGAAGAAGCACGTGCTGTTATTGAATTTTCTCTTTTATACGTACTGCGCAGCTCGCAGTTAGAATAGCTCGTAGAAATTGCAAGTTGGCCTGCAAAGGAACCACACCTACATTCATAATTCATGGTCTGGCTGTCCGTCCGTCGTCGTCGCCCATTTGTAATGCATTGCAATGATGAGGAGCTGTGCTGGCGTGCACTAGTTCCAAACAGCTCATATTTGAGCAGAACAGAGAAGAAAGGAGGGCATCACTAATGCAAAAGGCTAAGGCACAAACTGAATCTGTCAAAATGCATCCTGCTCTCGTTCCTCGCCCGCCACGAAGCTTTTGCATGCGAATTTGCAAATTGCATATCTTTTCTGGCTCGTGGCTGGCGCCTCGTAAACAAACACAGCCAAGTCAAGTTTCATATTTGATTTGGTCTCACGAATTCGCATAATCCGAACCCGGTTTTTGGTGCTGTTTCAAAAATCCGAGTCGCGAGAGATTCGAGTCATTTATTTTGTCGTTCTGCTCCACTTTCGCCAGCACCCGCAATAACCCACATTCTTGCGTATGATGAATGAGTCCCCAGTTCGTGGGTTTTGTTGTGCTTTTTGCAGAAACTCGGGCAAAAACAGAAACAGCGGGCTCCAGACTCCGCTGTTTGTCTGAGCTAGAGACAAGCCTTTGCTTAATGATTAATAAGGTCCAACTTTCATGGTAGAACGCTGAATTGAATGAGAATTGTTCCTAAGAAGGACAAAACTAAAAAGACAAGCAATGCAATGCAGCAATTTGATTTCACGCTACATTTCCACTTACTTGCATGAACTCTGATGAACTTCCTGCTAGCAGCCTCGCTGGGGAGCGAAATCCTTCGGGTCGGGATGGCTTCGCCTGATTTAATAACGCTTAATGCACGCTTGACCTACCACAATTAGTACACAATTATCTGCAATGAGCAATTCAACGTCAAAAGAGCTCCGACAAGATACAAGAACTCTGACTCGTACCACTTGTACGCTATAACATTGATTGCATTACAGTCTTATAATTCCGGTGCTCGACAAGCGCTTGTTTTACGGTCTGGCTTGTTCTCACAATGTTTTACATCTGCATGCAGAGTGCAGAGGAACTGCTGTTATTCTCAACCATTAACCATAATTGCTGTTTTCTGCTGCGCTGCGTCGTTCTTTTCGCAAATTTGGAACGGTTGCCACTCTTCACGCAACGTTTCACAAACTCTTCCCATTTTAGGCCGTAAAAACACGACCAAAGTGCGAAACATCTTGTGCCTTCTTCTTATCTGATTGTTGGAGTTCGAGGCTTTCGTGCCATCGTGCCCCACGCTGTCGTGAATTTCTCATCTGTTCACAATTATGTTTTGGTCCGTGTCTCACTTGCCTTGCATGTCGTTCTTACAGCATCAGCAGCAGTCACATTTACTGCTAAGACAGGACACAATGCAGTTGTTTTAAAGATGCGGTACGGTGCGGGTTAGCAGAGTGCGGATCTCGTCGTTCCTTCGTTCGTTTCAGTCGAAAGGCTCGTGTGAGAATACTCACATCGCATCTCGCCTGACATGATAAACTACTTTGATAAATATTCTTCAGTTGAGTGATGCAGTTTCTGCTGCCGGTGCCTATAATTAGAATGACAGCTAGTTTGGCGTTTAGCTGGCTGGAAGTGATAAGTGCCTGCCATTGCCTGCATTTTGCAGCCTGAATGGAACTCGCGTGTCTCGCGTTCTTGGTGAGTGAGTAATCGCCGCATTTTACATCACATCAGTGCTCATTACCGTCGTCTTCGAGCTCGAGCTGGATGAGTACGAGACTAGAGGACGGGAAATTCTGTTCGCTGTTCCAGGTTCGTTGCTGCGTTGCGATTCCTGCCTCTTAACCAACTTAGCCACGCTTCAATGAACTCGCATTGGCTCGCTATCTTGAAAATCTCGAGTTGTTTCCATTCATGCGTTGATTTGTGATCTGTCGAACGATACGCATACGAGTGGAAAAAGGAAAAGTCTGCACTGCTCAGGCTGGATTTCAGCTACAGCCAGGAAATGGCATGGCGAAATATGTGCAAAATTCTGTTCATTCTTTCTCGATATTTATTGCCAGTCTCGTGGAAGGGAGACGCGAAGTTTCCGGAAGTCTTTCTCTCTCATGATTTTGTGGGTCTGCGCCTCATGAAGGAGTCGAGCCCAAATTAAGCGCACCAGAGTTTATTGATCATCTTCACTTTTGCGAACATCTGCTCAGAACATTTCCTGCCGCTGTAAAAGTTTAGTTGTGAATTTACTGACAGCAACCTTCAATTTGGCCACCGTCACTCGGCCTTCTTGCAAATGACGGCTGTGGCTGTAATGGCAGGTTCGGGTTGACTGTCCTGTTATGATAATCACTCGACAACAATAACAGTGATGACAATGCAATTGCGATGCACAATAACAACAATGGCCGATTAATTCTCGTGCGTGCATCGGCAAAAAATCTTCTGTACGTAGGCACGTAATGAAGTAGCTGGCCTGCTGCAGACTGCAGGTGAAGCGGTATCTGACATAATCAGGCAAATAGCAAATTGTGCAGCAACGCCATAACAAAAGTAGGCTGAACCGGCAACTGCAGCCAACCGGCACGCGAAGTCAGATCATGAGCCCCAAAGCGTTAAAGCATCCAAGTCAGCCGACAGTCAACACTGACGTGAATGCAGGCAACAAGCGTCTGTCTTTTCGAAGGTTTTTCCTCGCTGGGGTTTGGAATTCGAGTGATTTAATATAAATTCTTTAATTTCAAATACTGAGTTTGCATTATTGCCCTTCCTGAGCTCGTAATTAATGTTTAAACTGCATTTCTCTGAATTTCTACGTGTTTGGGTCCTGAATTCATTCGAATCCATTACGAATGGCACTAAAACAACATTGCGCAATTGCGCTGTCAGCCAGCCCACATGCTGCTCTAATTGTGATGCATCTCCAGCCAGAACAGAGCGACTCGCAATGCAAGATTAAACTTTATAATGATCACAATGGTGCATATTTTCTTTGGAATTGTCATCATCTCCGTCCCGCTGCGCTCCTGTCTTTTCCTTCTCCAAAACCAAATACCAAAGTTGGACAAACTCCAATTCCAGGACGGGGCAGCATTCATCTTTGAATGACTCTTCGTTTTTTACGAGTTTTCCTTTTAAGAAGACATACTGCTGAGTAGAATTGGCAACGGGATTGAAGAATGAAGTCAAGGAACGATTAAACGTGAAACCATAAGAGATCTGGATTTTTTGGTCCCAGCAAGCACACGAGTGAGGACAGAGCGTTCTTTTATTGCCAGATTAGTTGTCCAAATCCGTGTCCTATTTTTATTGACGTTTTACTAATGTGGGTTCTTCGTTCTTCAAAAATGACCATTCGATGGCCAATGTTGGTTTTAAGGCTTTATTTCGCATCTTACCCTCTCCTTTTCAAATCACCAACAATGGGAATTTCTTCATCTGAGTGAGTAAAGATGTTGAAGTATTATTCTGATCTATTTCTGTCTCTTGAGCATATTTCTGTCAGACATTTCGAAGCGGTTTCCGCTTGGCCCGGGTTGGTCTGCCAGTCATAATAAATTTTTATGACAACTCATTTCCATTTCCATTATAAACTTTTAAGAAATGAATGAGGAGGGGATTTCCCAGAGAAGCGATTTCAGGCGCATCTTAAAATGCAAAACCAAAGACCCAAGCCATGATCCTGAATATGCACAGGCAAAGACACGACATGAACTTGGACGTGAGTTTAAAGAGATTCAATGCCACGGGCTTCCAAACTTAAACTCTTGCGACTGTCTACTTTCTTGTTCGGATCTCAGGCATCTGTTTCTTCTCACAGACGAAGCCACAGCCGCAGTCGCAGTCGTAATACACACACGCAAAGACGAAGTCGAAGGCAAACAAAATCTTCAATTTGGAGTTCCACTGAAGCAGCGGAGGGAAGCAAAAGCAAGGCCAAAATCCATTGTGAGATGAAGTGCGTATTGCGTACGCAAACGCATACGTGTTTTCATAAATTCTTAAAAGATGATGTGCCCATTCACTGAACGTGGAGAACAGACTGCCACTGCGTTGGCTGGAGAGAGAAGATTGCATTGCAATCTGTGGCACGTGTTATTACAGTCAGACCAGGCCAGGTCCGGAGTTTACTTTCAGACAAGTTCAGAGTTGGGTTTCATTTCTTCCGGTCGGATTCATGCGATGACTTTGCCTTGAAACTCTGTGAAACTCTACCCGAGAAAGGAGACAACGACAACTCTTGTGTTTGCCTTGAATAAATGATAAACGATAATTAAACGTGCACTGCAGGGAAAGTTTCACGTTCACGCACGCAGGCTTCACGAATCAGAATTCGAGTCAGAGTTTACATATTCTGCAATGCAGTGCAGAAGTCAGGAAGAATTAGTCGGAAGAGCGGATGCGGCGGCTGATAAAATGTAAACAAACGACAGACTGCGTACGGCAGACGGCAGCTTTCACTCGCTGTAGTCTGTGTTTTATTAAATTTTTGGTCTTCAAACTCTCCCATAAAAGAAAGGCCGCGGTTGTACGCGGATGAACGATTCGTCTTATTTCATTTCCATCTCGCCGACGAATAATTTACCCGAAAGATTACGTCGACACTAGACTCGAGAATTTTAAATCTAAAACCGCAGAGCAGCGATTTACATTCTGCATTCTCATTTGGATTCCTTCGGAGATAGCGAGACTGAGTTTCTTCCAGACTTGTCACCAGTCAGCCCGGACCCAAGCTTATCTCCTTGATTAAGTGATTTGACCTCCTAAACTTCTGCTGTGCTGTGCCGAGCTGCACAAAACAATAAACTTCTTGGGGAGAATTTATTACAATTCATTGAGACAATAACACGACCAACTAAAATGCTTTTTCTGTTATTTCTCGCCTGCGTCTGCGTCTTCGTCTCCGGAGTCTTCTGGTCACAGAAGACTGTCTATCTTCGACTGCGACTCCAGATTTGTGTGCAATTAGACAGCCTGCGCAGTTAGAGAGCGAGTAACGAGACAGTGATTTACAACTTGGCCCGAGCTGGTAAATCATTTTGATTTGAATTCCAAGCAACTTAATTCTCTCCAGCGCACTGCTGTACTGCACCAGAATGAAAGATAAAGTCAGCACAGCCACAGCCACAATACAGCTGAACGAAAGACGATTTACTGACGACGTGTTGAACAATTTATGGCCTCGTCTCTCCTCAAATCATCTCAATTGATTTCCGAGCACATTAACACTAATTTGAGTCGAACTATACGAATTAAGCAGTACATTTCAAACTTTGTTGTTTGATATTTGGCTTGTTCTTCAATGATTCACTCGGCATCGGTCTGGCTGGCTTGCTGATTGTTTCCTTAGTGGCCTTGGGCATTGTTCACACAATATTTTATAGCATAATTAATTTAAAATGAGTTTACTTTACTTTTTATACTAGTTTAATTACTACTTTAAATGAGCGAGCACAGCGCCGTGATTTTTCCTTCTCCGCTTCACTACGCTGCTTTGACCTTAATTTGTTCCTGAAGGAGGAAAAAGCAATAGCAATCATGGAAAATGTGAATGGGTTAGTGAAGTGAAACCAACGAGTCGGGCTCAAGCCGGTTGCGACGCTTAAATTTCCATTATTCATCTCACACCGGCTCATAATCATTACCGTGCCGTAACTAAGACACAAATGGCTCCATTTTTGGCACCCACCGACGAAGCAACGCACAGTAAGATGCAAAAAGCTTCCGTCGCCGTTACTACGCCGGGTCGAGCAGTGATGCTCAACGTCGAACAACGCAGCAGTCTTCGATTTAATGTTTCGTACATTAAATTTTAATTAGCATCTCAATGCACGTGCGCTTAGCTTAAGTACGCGTCTCCTAATGATGGCACGTTTCGTGGGCTGGGCACGGTTTGAGTTTTCTCAGGAATTAATGCAGAGGAAATTTACATTTGCTGACGGCTGCGTGAGTGCGATTCGTTTACAAGTCACAATGCAACACAAAGCGAGATTTTCACATCATTAAGCTCGAAGCTGCAGCATTCCGACACCCGAGTGAACCACACCGACCTGACATTCGGATCAGCCACAGACGGAATTAACCTCGGCTCTTTCGGAACTCATCCATTTTAATCAGTTTAACCCGGTCGACTCGACTCGACGTTGATTCACTGCGCTGCGTTCATTACGCTGCATTTACATAATGACTTGTGTCTATCAAAGCCAATAAGCCCAGAGCTGCGACGTGTCAAGTGAAATCACGTTGTTTATCGTCTTCGTGCAGTGATTAATTCACGGTTTATAAATTGCACAACGCATTAAGAAGTGAGGAGGTAAAAAACAGTGAACGTGAGCTCAATCGCTCAATCGCCTGATATTCAGTGAATCTTGACAAATGAACCGGCAATGGCAGTGATACATTTTCCCGGTGTGACTTGTGCCATTTGTTACGGTTAAGCAAGCCACACGTAGTATTCAAATCTTCTTTTACGTCTCAATTTGGGCCAATGTACTCAATTTTGAACGAATTCCGTCATTCTGGGAAATTATTCTGGAACTACAAAAGTTGAAACGAAATTGAAACCAAGACTTTACTTTTCTCATTCCATTCCGCCGTTTCATACGTCCTCTTAATACGCTTATCTCGTTTGAATTGAAATGCAAATGCCAGAAAAATATTGCCTGAGATCTTTCTGAGCACGTCTTCGATAAGTTTTTATGGGCAAAGTTCGTTTTCGTTCCGTCTTGAAACCGTCACTGCCTAAGACAATAGATTTCATGGCAGAAGGAATTCTTCACAGTTCAAAATTCTTTTATTCATCGAGAATAGCCTGTAAAAAATGGAAAAATTACTTTCCTAAGCCGTATTTAAAATGAGCATGAAGTCATATTCATAAATGCAAAGACTCAAAGTTTTTGAACTCTTTTGCCATTTTCGCTTTGAAACGAAAAGCCCAGCCAGCAGAAAATATGCAAACTAGAAATCCGGCTCTTTTGTTAAAAGAGTTATCATAGTGATGTGTGAATTGTAGTGTGCGAATAAATTTATTGCGTATGTCTCCTGAAATAATAATGAGAAATAAATAATGTGACTCTTCTTTGACTTGCAGGATTGAATACAAGCAGAAGCAGAGTAGCAACTTTGCGGAAGGAGCAAGAAAAGTGCAACGTTCAAAATTCGCACTCGCAGGCTTCCGCACTGCACTTTGCAAGTTGATCAGTGCATCTTCAGGATTCTTGACAAAGGCATCAGAAACCTTCATCCTGGAGCAGTTCAGCCTGAACCTGTGTAGGAATTGTCTCCCGATCGCTTATCAGTTGGTCAGCAAGACTCCGGAATGGTTCACGTCGGAGGCGATGGAGAAGGCCAGCGAAAACTGCTGACCTTCTCGAACGGAACCGGAAACACTTCCCATCACGAAGGCCCGGAACCCAACCACAACCACAACAGCCATCACAAACACGGGCATCACCCGGACAGTCTCCTGAATTCCATCATCAAAACAGTTTTCGAGCAGAACCCGAAGGAGACGAGTTTCGGCGATCTGCTCCTCCCGCAGCAGCTCCAGGAGGAGTCCACCGTCCCGCTGTCGCTGCATTCCGCCATCTCCGCTAAGTGCAATGGCTTCGCCCTGAGCTGTGTCGTCGAAGAAGAGCCGCTCCTCAACACGATGACGAGCACACACATTTTGCGGGGCGGCGCAGAGAACGCTGCTGCTGCTGCCGATCAGCCGGTGAACGGAAACGCAAACCTGAACTTGAACGTCGTCTCGTCCACGTCGACGTCGACGGCTGTTAACCGCACGTCACTCCTGCAAGACACGCACAACTCAAACACATTGAACGGAAATCGCAACGAAGTGACTGCAATTAACACGAGTACGAGTGCGAGAATTTTTTCTACAGCTACAACCACGACCGTCAAGGAAGAAATTGTCTCCAAGAGCAATGGCAATGGAAATGGACACAGCAAGTCCGAAGAAAAGGCAAGCACAACCAAGAAAACGTCCAGCGAGAAGAAAGCGAACGGCAAGGCCGGAAAAGAGAAAGTGAGTCAGCAGAAGAAGAAAGCGAAAGGTGACAGGGCAAATGAGTCACCCGAAAAATGCGATACAGAGAAAGTTCCGCTTCTCGCGTCTGAGTCATCGGCCAGCGCAGGCACGAAAAAGTCGCCGTCGAAGAAGTCGAGCAGCACCCCGCCTGTGCGCACGGGTGAAAGCAGCAGCAGCTCGATCTCAGTTACGACGACGGAAACTTCGTCACAGCAGCCGGCAGGCGCCGTCGCTCCGACGTCAAGTGTGAAGACTGGAAAACTGTCAAATGGAACTAAAAATCCTGCACTGAAAAGGTAATCAGCGTGAACCTGCGCGCTTTGAGTAAGTTTGAAATTGGTTTCTTGTCCTTGACACGATTACGGTTTCCAGTTCAATCGTGAGCCGAGTTGGGTTAGTCCCGAGTCTTGATCGATATTGTCATTAACCCGCATCTCGGAATCTGCATCTGCAGTTGACAGATGCAGAATGACAAAAGTGTAAAGTGTCTACAGTGAGCAGCTCAAAAAGAGAGATTTCGTTGCAGATTTTGTGATTCCGGCATTGGACAATGTTGGGCAAGAGCGCCTTGTTCGCCCTCTAGCCAAGCTGGAAATTAGAAGACTCTTTGACGCTTTGTTGCTTTCTCTTGCTTTCACATCCAGGCTTCCTTTTCTTTACACATTGGACACTATTGATAAGCATGCGACTGTCGTCGATAATGGATTCGAATTTAATTACATACGTGAGGATTCGCCGGCAAACCCGGAATTCGCCTTGAATCCTTTTATC
Source organism: Mesaphorura yosii (assembly GCA_009869945.1). Lineage (NCBI taxonomy): Eukaryota > Metazoa > Arthropoda > Collembola > Poduromorpha > Tullbergiidae > Mesaphorura > Mesaphorura yosii. The sequence goes on along the minus strand of WIXG01000002.1, from coordinate 844,427 downwards.
ATTTTTGTATTTACAAAACCATTCATGTCGAGCGGGCGGGCGTTATCTTTGAGTTGGACAAATATCATTAGCTGGTGGCTTAGTGGCTTAAATGGCTTTGCGTTGGCGAGGCTGGTCAGGCAAGAAGCGTGTTGCGATGTAATTTGTTTAAAATCCTTTGCCTCAGCACTCGAGTTATCTGTCAATTACGTACGGCAACGGATAAACTTGACATTCCTCTCGAATGCAAGCGTGAGCATTCGTCAGCTGTACGGAATTAAATCGCATTCAAACTTCGTGTTGACTTTGCGTTGCTTTACGTTGCAGAGTTTCGTTTGGGAACTCGAAAGGGACGATGGTGGAGACGCTGATTTACGACAGCCCCGTGTCGGAGGACCAGGAAACCAGCAAGACTGGCGGCGGAGGTCCTTCTCCTTCTACGGGCAACGGAGCAGCCTCCGCCCAGACACCCATAACAAACGGCGGTGGAGGAGCCGGCGCCGGGCCCGTCACGCCCATTCTGAAGACTACAGAAACAAATGATTCCATTGACTCGACACTCTCCGGGTAAGCCACTTGACGTACTCTTCTGTCATTCCTTTCTTTCGACGCATCAAGAAAGGAGCAGGAAGAAATCAATTACGTGATTAATTCACAAGAGACTCTCGCACTTTAGCATAATGCGCCGAGCAGTTGTTCTACCTGCCAGTCACTGAAAAATGTAAACACACGGTGCGGTGGTTGGGTCGTCAGCTGAAAGCTGGCTCTGGCGGCTCTGAAACTTTGAAACCGACTCCCGTGCGTGTTTGTGTTGCATAACACTGCACCCACAACCCATGGCTCTTGTAAAGGCTTTTGTAATCTCATAATGCCGACAGAATTTCTCTATTTCTCGTGCTCGTACCAGTAGCAGTGAGCGATACCGGAACCGGAGCACCCGAATCTCATTCGGATCTGCCTTCGCTTCGTGCTTGTGCCTCTGCCTTTGAAAAGTGGATGGGTTAGAAAATAACTCGGTAGTCGATCCGTCTCTATTCTGTTTTGAGTCCATCAAGAGCATCTGTTTAGCTCGCATGAAGATACGCGAGACTTTCAAGGCGATTGTGTTTCCCATTCCATTGAAACCCATTGGCACTGCGTTAGTAGAGTCAAGAGAAGGCAGTTGTTTTGTTGGTTTCTGTATATGTGTATTAAGACAGACTGATGAGCAGCGTACCAAAGTACAAGGCTGCTGCCGACAACACAAGCAAACATACCACACGACTAAGAACTACAAGAGGCTTTAGCAGCTGTATATTAACCAAACTACCAGCCCAAGTACATTGGATCTTGGAGAGGTTTGGTAAAAGTAAAAGTGTTTTGGTCGAGTGAGAGCAACAAACAGACTTGAGCCAGCAGCAACAGTAAGAAGAAACTCGTGTTACGTGCTGGCGTTATTTACTCATCCGTAATTTCATTTGTTCGTTCATCAGTTCACACGGGTGAATGTGAATGTTCATGCCTGAAGAGTGTCCAGCAGCCACTCACTCGCCAGTTTACAAACTAGCAATTCACTTTTAATAGAAATTCTCAAGTGTGTGACTCTGCGTGAGTGAGACGAGACTGACCGGCCCAATTAACTAGCCGGCTGATTAGTGTAGTAGCTTTAAGAGTAGAAAAAGTTAACGAGGGCACAGTTTGGAGCAGATTCTGGTTCATAAGCACTAATTGCCTTTCGCATTTCACATTACACATCGCATAGCGATAGTTGAGAATTAGTGTGGGACAATCGACCGATTTAACACGGCGATTGACGTCAGCTCGACCAAGGCGGAAAGGTAAGCCCATCTTCACAATTAAATGCGGGTTAGGTTAATTATTTAATCAGGCCGTACCGACTTAGGCTTTGTTTACCAAACCCATGCAATTTTTTATCTGTGGGTCGTATCATTCAGACTATAAGTGAGTCTGACGTCCGTAATTCCGTATTTCTGTATTTGCGTTGAGGAAATCTACGCGTTTGTCGGTGTTCATTCACATTACGCGTTTGATTGTTTATTTCTTGACGACGTGCACACAGCAGCAGAGCAGATGGGCCATGTAACAAGGACGGCAGGCAGATGCGATTGGATTTATTGTTTGGAATTGAGCTAAATACTCGGAGAGCAGGGCAGAGTTTATTTTTCACTTCCGACAAGAATGAATGCATACGCGTTCGAGAATGAGTTTGCGTGTGTGGACCGACCAAGCCAGTAGCCAAGTAGCCAAGTATTTTAGGCCGCTCTTATTTATTACCTGAAACTGAAGCACGTGGAACACCAAACCCGCATCGCCACGCCAAGTGAAATGAAACCAGACGCAGCTCAGCCGATCACGCCAAAAGTGTTGTTATTAATTCATGCCATGCTAGAATGATAAAATATTTCCCGCAGATGTGCCCGAGACACGGACAGCTTTTGGCAAGCTTTCTTCTTTTGAAGCAGTGCAGTGCCATGCGCGAAAGGTGCCGCGCTCTGATCCGAGCTTCGGTCCAAATTGGCTTGAGAATTCGTTCTGTACATTTAATTCAATTCAAATTCGATCTGCGCAGCCATTTTGAATGTTCTGCATTTGTGTTGGTTGATAAAGTGCTCTGCAAATCCAATTATGAGAGAAATTCAAAGCGTGCACGGCGAAGAGCATAAAATTAATGAAAAGATCGCATAGCAGGGCGCCAAGCCGATGAAACGGGTCCAATTCGTCCCGGCCTGCAGTGTGCAACGTGGAATTAATGGGGGCTTTATGCTAATAAAGACATTACTACCTTCCTACTTTACTTTTCGTTGCGCTGCGCTGCTGAGCCGAGTATTATCGAATTATGCAACAATGGGAAAGCCGAAGGGATCTGAAATAGCCATACCGGTCACTGCCAAAGTCCCAAAGGGCGCTGCCGGCCGACCCTGCCGGCACTGGGCTCCCACGGGCAAAATTAACTTGCTGTGCCGTGCAAGCATTGGAACAATAACGAATGACGTGACGGTGGCATGCCAATTGATTGTTGCGGGTCTAATTTTTATTTTTCCGAAAGAGTTCGATGACTCTACAAGGTTCGGTATTGTTCAAGCTCATTCTGCACTCTGCACGCAATTTTGCGTATGTTGAAGGAGATGCTTAGGTGTTACGTCGTGTTTGTTACGGTCAGGCAAGGCAAAGAACTTGAAACTGCATGAATAATTACGAGTTACACCCACAACGAGATTGAGATTCATTGCACTACACTACCGGACTGCATTAATTAGCGAACTCGGACTAGGAGGAGAGAGGAGTTTGTTACGCAGACAGGTTTCATCACAGTCGAAGATGATCTCATCGCCCTCACTCAAATTATGAAATTCCACAGGCTTCGTTTTTTCCTCTTGCCCCTTGAACTCTGCAGAAAGTAATCACGGCTTAGGTCTAAGCTTAAAAGTGGAGCACATGAAAGGCGAGATTACAAAGTATAAATCAAGCACAAGTTTCTTGTCAAGTGCTCTTGTGTCATTCAGGCAGCTTAAGTTTTCTTGCTCAGCTAACTTTTATTTTATCAAGTAAATAACAGGCGAAGGCGAATTCTTAGCTTGCGAATCCTCGCGAGTGCCTTCAAATCGAGGACGAAAGATTAAAGCAGCTTTGATAGTGCAGATTCGTTCGTAAACTTTAACCTGTCCCCAGCGGCTGACGAAGAAGGCGAGACGCTATTACATCACTACTAAAATTAAACTGCAGATTTCTGCGCACTCATCCCAAGCCTTTGCTGATGCTAAACAACCTTCTGAAAGTAACGTCATTTAAAAATTGCGAGTTGTGTGAGCGAAGCAGTAAAGTACGATTCACAATCTTATCGCGACAAGAAATCATCTTCGACCAGCATCGCATTTCATTATGCTCGTCAATTTCTTGTTCTACAATTCGACGCTCTCTTCTGCAACTTTTTATTTTATTTATTTCCTCATTTACATGCTAATTAATTTTATTACGTAAAAGGATGCAAACAGCAATACAAACTATCTGTTTAATTCCTGTGCCTAAAATTTTGAAACTGAAATGATTTTAGCGGTGTGCAACTTGTTTGTGAAGAGTTGAATGAAACTGAACTGTAATTCAACGGAATGAATGCAGAGACTCTCCAGACGTAGATTCTTTCAGCTTTCGCATTTCTTTTCTGTGACAGAATGAAATGAATGCAATACGCTGTCTGTTAATTGTTTGTGCAAGCACTCCTGCTGAGTTCGTATTGTAATTCGTAATCACCTCATTGTCATACATCTGCTTTAGCCTCAAGTTTGCCAAATTTCGCCAGTCATCGTCTCTGTCTGGTGTGTCCTATGATTTCGTATAATTCCTGATTACAAGAGCAAAAATGCAGAAATGGCGATTGGCGAAGGCTGGACTGCGAATTATGGCGAGGTGAATTTTATGGCCAAAGCAAGGTCAGCGTGAAAACATTGCGAAATTGTCCAAGCTTTTGACGAACATCTCAACAGCTTGAAACTTGAAGCGTTAAGTCAGTTTAGTTTGAAAAATAATAAAATGTGTTTACGGCTTGTTCTCTACAAAAATCCGTTCAGTGCTTAAACAAAGGTAGATTCTCACAGTTCACCACAGGCTCAGTGGCGCAGACTCCAGAATTCGCGAATTTGGCATTTGGCACTGCTGCTTACGCAATTTCTTGCTTTCTTAATGAAAACAACCTCGCTTGTTAGTTTTATGAGTGCATTAAAAATCCAACTCTCGAAGATCCCCTCTGACAAATCTTCGGCTCGTTTTTCGCTGTCATCCGCCGTGTAAAATGTGAGAAATCCGAGCAGTCAGCAATGTTTATGTCGCCTTTAAAGCTGTCACCCGAAGTACACGCATAAAAAGTGGTGTTTGATTTTTTTACGTGATCAGTGATCACCCTTCCGAATAATAATCCAGCTGAAATCCTTCCCGCACCTTTCAAATCTGCCGTCATTTATGAAATGAATGGAAGCTGACGTGCATACAATTTTCTTTCCCACAGTTAACGTGCTTTGTGCGTTTGTGCCCGTGCTTATTGACTTTGACAATTTTCAGTGTTGTTGCTTTGCTGCGATGCAGCAAGTACAAGTTTATCCTCTGCTCGTGTAACGAGGTTGTGGTGGTCGTGGCCGAGAGGGATTTGAGTTTGAGACTTTTTTGTGAATGTGAATTGTTTCCTGTGCCCGTAGCCGTAAGCCAATGCAGAATAGCAGAATCTGTTCAATTGTCTGTTCTTCTCTACGCTCTGTAATTTCTCTTCTGCCTCCTGAACTGTGAACTGTGAACAGAATTGTACATCACAACTTTACCGCAGCTCCCCTTCGTCGGCCGGTCTGCAGTTGGTTTGGCTTGGTGTTGGATTCGAGCGAGGCACATCATTTTGTTGGTCGGTCGAGTGCGAATGTGAGATTTCTCATTTCTGGCTGGCTGCATTACGCATTACGTAATTCTCTGAAAGTAAAGTACAACTCGTCGGCTTGCAAAAAATACGATTGGCGCTTGCAATCCATCCTTTGAGCTGAAACAAAAAGTGTAGGAATTCCGTACTCTCGCAGTGTGAAACACAGCAGAGAGTTTTTGGTGAATTGCATTATTGTGTAATTAACATCAGCGTCATAACTGCAAACGCTGAGAACTCTTCGAGTTTACGCGTACGTGTTAATCTTACGTTGAGCGCTTGAAGTGCAGTTCACAGTTGCAGTGTTTCCGGCGATCCGAAAATGTGAACCAAACAGGCGCAAGACGCAGACGCTTGGTGTTTAGTATTTAGCGTTTAACATTGAAATGCCTGCCTGCCTGCCATTTTGTTTAAATTGGCAAGTGTAGGGACATAAAACAGCGACAGACAGACAGTCAAGACACAAGAGAGAGTCTGGCGAGAGACAAAACAGTTATCAACCATTCACATTGCATCTTCACAGAATTCTATGAAACGAAGGAACGAACGAAGGAATTCTCAGCCAGTCTCGACTCAGTTCAGTGCCAAGTGCATGTTGTGTACGCGTCTTACGATTTTGTAGCCAGTAAATAGGTTTCTGTCTTCTGTTTCCACAAATTCCGTCCGCATCTTTGTCTCAAAACAGTACAGCAGCGTTGGGTTTTGGGGTTTGTCGTGCCACGGTCACATGTGAGTGAAAATAATTGCTTTTGTCTTTCTTCGAATGTTGTTTTTCATCAGAGTACAGTAATTGCCTTCAAATCTAGGATATAAGTGGACAATTAGCGCAAACATCAACTCTCAAACGCTCTTTCCTCTTAATTTTATGTGTTCTTGCTCTTGGTTGCCATTACGTCTTGCGTTGTGTCAATCAGTCTCAAGTTCCCATCAGTTTCTTTGCCGTCAGACCGCTGTCACCGTCAAAATTTCATATTTATCGATTCTGCAAAGTCGGCCTTATCTTGCCAGCGGTATCTTTATTCGCTCATTCGCTGGCAGCATCGCATCATCATCAGCATCATTCTGCACTGCCCGACTTACCTTTGCCTTTGCCATTTGCCCTACCACGCTCTGGAAATATTTGTGAATGAAGGCTTCTGTTTCGCTGACCCAAATATTTCGAATTCATCCACACACTTGCGAATTTCGCGCTGGCAAAACAGCAAAACGCACGAGCGAGCAAGGCGAGAGCACTCAGCGGCGTATTCTGTGTTTACCTCGCCACATTTATATTGAAACAAATTCTTCCGCTGAGTCGTGCATTAATGAGCGCAAAATTAATCACGTAGTGTACACTGCCAAACGAAACACGGAACAAAACGCGCTTGGCCTGGGTAAAAATACAAACCAACGAGCGGAGGGTAGAATTGTTAATTGGATTCATTATTTGGCATTTGGCGTGCTGAGCAGAAAGGAACAGCGCAGCTCATTCGCAATTAAGAGAATTGATAACATCCTCCGCTCCGTGCTGTGCTCTGTAAAGTGTGTACCATGTAAATGTACGAATACGCGCCGTGCTGATCGACAGTCCGTCAATTCGCAATTCGCTATCCGCAAGTGTCGAGTGCACAGTGCATTCGTGTGGCGAAATAATGAACGACCACATGCAGACAGCCCAGCTTCTTGATTGAATTGCTGGATTGAATGTGTAATGGAGCAGAACAGAAAAGAATAGAACCAAACAATCCATTACAACCAAGCCAGTGAAAAGTACGCAAGGTACGTTACGAGCGCTACGCGATAAAGCGATTGCATCTGCTGGCTGCTGCAGTGTAAAAACTGTTTCACTGTTTTGAAGGTCAGCTTCTCGGTAAACTCTGTTGTTCGGCTGTTCTTCCATCGTGTTCACATTGAGTAAGTGAGTCAGATTCGGCACGGGCACGGCAGCCGACCGGTCCGGCCATCAGTTGGCTGCTGTGAGATTCCAGAGGCTGACGCTTGACGACTCCGTTTGTGCTGATCTGCAGATTTGTTATTCTGTTCTACTGTCGACTCTTCTCACCTACCATTTGTCGATTGTGCCAGTTTGTGCCGGTTCTGAATTGACCCGCATGGTCGTGACTGTGGATATTCTGAATTCAGTGCTGTGAAGGTGACAATGACTCGAATCTCAGCTCCAGCGCCGGCACCTGTAGACGATTCAAGCACGAAGTAAATGCCATGCATATTTATGCGCTCCAAATTTTGTAACTCGTAATTAGTAATAGTAATTAGTTTGCGTACATTCTTATTCTTCGTATGCGTTGTTCTCACTCGAAATCGTGATTCGTGATTCACGAGCAGTGAGTAATTTGAGTATTCGTAAAAGTGCAGTGTCTCAAAGCCTCACTCACACTGCGTCATTGCACTGCAGCGCAGCTTGTCAAGGTTTAGAATTCTTGTCGCGTCAGCTGTTTTTGAGTCGAACTAATGAGGGCGAGCAGAGCAAAGAGTAGGTCAGGAATTCCACAAGAAACTAGTACCAAGACTTCTTTATTGCCGTCTGAATACACGAGTCGACGCGACGCGTGTTACGAATGCGTTTGCATATTTCGGGCAAGAAAGAGCAATAAATTGCCATTGCAAAACGACCCAATTAGCGAATGCGAGCCTGACCCGGACACAAGCCTAATGCAGAGCCCGCTCTAGTTTCCCAGGCTTCCGCTGCGCTGTCGCGGTCTTATCTCGCTTCTTGCATTCTAACGTGTTTTTGTTGGAGTGGGACAGCAGAAATTGGCCCAAGTGCTATTTTTCTCTTTCGTGCAAAATGAATCCAGGCCAATGTGCGAAAATAACAAAATAAGAAATGCAAAATGCAAAGAATCGGCAATAAACACACTTTCTTCGTTCACTTAAGACTTCAGATTTGGCCAATAACAAAATGAACACTTTACCTTTCATGAGCTCAGGCGTTATTTTTGTACCGAACTGATTTAACAAAAGGCGTCGAAAGAATCTCATTCAAACTCGTCCGCATTAATTTCATGGTTTGTTTGTACTTCACAGGGGCTCGACTGGAGGTTCGCGACCGCCATCCCGAGTGAGAGTCACCTTCTTCGAGTCTGAGAAGCCGTTGGCAGTGAGCAGTCCCGAGTCAGACTTTGACTTTGACCTGAGCCACAACATGACGCTTCCCGGAAGTCCCTCGGCGGACGGCTCCCATTCTTATCACAGACAGACCAGGTAACCAAATTAAAAATTACGGCCTTTGTGCTATTCAACGTAGTTATTTAATAGAACCAATATTGATAAGCCGTAATTGCACCGGCGCGGTGCGGCGGCGCAAAGCTTAATGACATTCGAGTCGAGGTTTTTGTGCCCGCAGCCAAAGCTACAAAAGATTACTGCTACTCTTTTGTCATTGTCGTATTTTAAGGGAATTGACCGAAAAATGAATCAAAGAACCTCAGAACTGAGATGCATTGAGGTGTTTGTACTCAGACGGTTGTAAATCATTCTCAGAAGTTGTCAATGAGTGAGCAGAGAAATAAAATTCTACATGACAAAATATGAATGGGAATTTCGCTTCCTCTGCAATGCAACTCACGCCCGCATCGCACCCGAGCACGAATAAAAGAAAAGAATACAGTATGCATTAACGCATTCAAAATTAACGTGAGTAACCTCTACTATATTTGTGTTTGTATTTGCCGGAGCGGGCGGGTGGAATGAAACATTTGTGATAAGATAAGACTCATTGCCATTGTGCCGCAGCCACAATGGCCAATGGCAATCTCATTGCTTAGGGCTCAGCCGCAAATTTATTTACTCATCGATCATTGGCATTGAATCAGTGTTCCTTCGGTTCCGTGGTCCAAAGTTCAATTTAATTTCTGCTCCATGGCCTTCTGCACCCGCCAACAAAATGCGTCATTTCAGACTGATGACTGAATTAATTTGCTCAAATTCATTCTCTTTATTACAATGATCATACATTCGCATTCAGTAATATTTTACACGGTAATTTACAGTTGGTTCTCTGCGCTACGTTATTACTTTCTAGGCCCAAATAATGTCAATAGAATAATGCTGGGCGATTGTCAGTGGGCGTGTGAACTGCGAGATTGATGCGGTCGTGTATCATTCATTATTCATTTGATTAGGTATAAAAACATCAATAAATGAGCAAGCTCACGTAGGATCGGAATTACTGAATTGGCATAAAACTCATCGATTAAAGGTACGGCGGCATGAGTCCGCAGCCGACCGCACGAGCAGGGCAAAGCAGACAGGCAGAGGAAGGGCGTGGCTGCTTCCTTTTCCGTGCCACCAGAAAAATAGCACGGATCGCATACACATTTGTATTGCTCAGCCACACGAAAGTGTGCTACGTCGTCCGTCCGGCGTTGATGCTGATGCTCAAGCCGATATTGCTTTTATCTGTTGCGCTTTACTTTACGCTAATGTCGTTTTAAAGAAGCGGGGTGATAGAGTTTAAAGAAGTTAGGAAACATCTCTGCGGCTCTTTCTCCGCTCCGTTCTGTGTGGTTTTTATAAAAAGCAGAGTTCTTTTATTGCTTTCTTTTCTTGACATCCGCCACAGCCACAGCCAGGGCCACGGCACTCAGCTTTCATTTCTTTTTATTGAACTCCAACGGCAAGGCACGGCACGGCACGGCTGGCAAGCGGCTGCTGCTGTTCGTGAAGCATTCCAACTGCGGGCCGGGCTTCATGTGATGCCCGTATAGGCATACGAGAGAAATAATGTCATTTTCCAGCATGCGCTTTCCAAGCACAAGGCAGCAGGCCTTGGCTCAGGCACTCAACATGGATTTTGTTACTGCCCTTCCATGCTGCTGCTGCACACAAAAGAACTGTTGCTCTGAGTACGTGTGCACCAGCACCAGCGAACTTTCTCTTCAACTAGAGCATTGTGGCTACTGACTCGTTTCTCCTTTCTCGGCTCTCGTCAACCCACCCACCTTCACCTTGTCCAACAGAACAGTCACGCACTCGCACTGCTCTTGCGTAGAAAGTACAAACTTTCCTTTCCTCGCCTCCGTCTCCGTCGTATATTTCCTTTCCAATGTTTGGTACACAAATTCTTCTTTATTGGAAAATATCTCCGAGCTGCTGGAATCGTGTACATAAATTCAGAGATCTCGAGGAAACTCAAATTCTTGTTGACTAGGAATTCCAGAGTTCGTATTCGTGTTCAGTGTGAGTATTGATTTCGACTCGTGCGAGTATCTCCGTCGTGTCGTGTCTTCAGCTTAGAAACTGCTGGAATAAATTCGAAATACAAGTTGCAAGTTGGAATTGTGTCGAGTGAAGTGCATTAATACTGAATTGTGGGTTTGTTCTTCCATGCATGGCACAGTGCGCATAATTCTGAACACTCGATTTCATCTTCTGTTTTGTGTTCCAGCGATCAATCTTCAACTTTTCTTTCCTCGCTCGCATTCTTCTAGCTTCTGAATTAATTCTCCTTCACCCGAACTTTGATCGTTTGTAATTTCTTTTGTTTTCTTTAGCATTCAGCCATTCAGCTTCTTTTTCGCTTGTCGAGCACGAACCTCACTTTAAAATCCTGACGTACGTTACAAATCACACGTCTTCTTTTATTTTAAGCGGACCACACACAAACCCGATTTAAAGAAGACACGACTCTCTTTGCCTTTGCCGATGCACGCTATTCGGGATCGTAAATGTCAAGTTCCAAATATATCCGATAATCTCAGGCTGCCTGGCCTCTTCTTTCCGAAACCCGAAAGAAAAGAAAAGAGGCGGGCGAGGTAGAACAAAAGTGACAAAAGACGGTCGAGTTGATGCATGTCATTTGATGGCTTATGAGATCAGGTGCACGAAGATGAGCTTGCATGACAGAAGAGCGATAATAAAAATAAATGGAGAATACGCTGTGACATTTGGCGACCTTCCTTTGACTTTGATTTTTTGCACTGCACTGCGAGCAGACTAGACCAGGCCGAGCCGAGTATAAAGACATTATCATCAGTGTACCTGTGCAGTGTTTACTGTTTATGTATTTCTATCGAGCTGGAGCTGGAGATTTATAGCGCTGTTTGAGCACTGCATGAGCTCATACGCTCGTGTGCGCTCTGTTTGACTTTCATCACCTTGGAACTCTGCACTTGGCCAACGGACGGACGCATGAGTTGGCATTCCTCATCTGTTAATTCAATTCTCGATTTTCCTTCCCATCTAAATTTAGGAATTATATCATAATCCACTGTTTACTCTGCTCTGTGCTACTCGTGGTTGGCTGTATCTGTGGCTGGATCACGTTATTCGCAATCCAGCGAGCCAGTCAAGCCAACATCTGCACAACATTCAACTCATTTGCGTCTTGTTTAATGAAGAACGCAAACGAGTTTGGCAAGCGGAGTCGAGCGCGTGCTGCCGAATCGCATTTCACATTTCGTACTTGTCTTCTGTTATGTAATCTCGCATCGTTCGCGAGAGAGCGAGTGAGTCCACTGCATAAATTGCCAGATGAAAATAAATTCCTTCTTTCCATTCTCGACTCTCGCTTCCAGGAACAAGAATAAGTCGAGCACGAGCAGTGCAGTGCATTTCAGCTCGAGAGGTCTATTCGTTATTGCAGTCGTTCGGGATAATTGTTCGCCTTATTACGCAACCCAACTCGACTCGACCTGACTTTGTTCGAAAGTGCTTTTATTAACGCGGCAGTTGTCGTCATTTGCCAGTAAAGTGCTTCATTTGTATGCTAATCGACAATCGCTGGCCAACTCTTGCTCTCGGAAGTATTTCCTCCACTCAGTGGAAGTGTACGCGCTTTAAAAGCCATCGCCATTTATTTATTCAAGCCCTCGTATTAACTTGCAGGCGAGGAATTCGCACAAATTAGAGATTCAATCGCAGTCGCAGTCGTAGCGCCAAGGCAAAGAGAATCGTGCACACTGCAACGTGAAACTTCTCATCTCCCAGTTTAGACAAGTAAACAAACTTGACTCGAGTCTTCTCGACCAGACTCCGTTTTATTCATTTTCTTCTGAAGTGGTTGGTGCATTAAAGAGAAGACTGAACAGAATGCCGAGTATGTCAGTGTCACACGGTGGAATTCTGTACTACGTGGTCAAAGTCCCACGCGACGAGTACGAACGACAGCAGCAACAGCAAGAACGAAACGGCAATGGCAATGGCGTTTTTCGGTCCGACAGCCGAGCCGACAGTCGAAACACGAATTTGGACAACAAAGCGATGACTCCGACGAGCACCAGGTTCAGGAGCAATACAAACTTGTACAGTATTTAGTGCACTTGGATGGCATAAACGAGCTCATCCCGTAGGCGTACGCGTAGTTGTATGCACAATTTCCATCGTCACTCCGTTTATCTCGATGATGCCATAAATGTCTCCGTAGTGTAAATACTACACACGATGGGATGATTACGTGTAATTTAATGGAACAAACATGTCTGCCGTAGCATAAATAAGCCCATAATTTCCGTTGACATATCTTAATAACATCCTCCGCTCGCACTCGTCATACTTTGCCATCTGAATTACATTACATTGCATTGAAGATCTCTGGATTGAGATACGCGAATTAAAATCCCAAAAGTTCTTCACAACGCAGCGTGAAAAGATTTGCATCTTCATCTCGAGCACACCTTCGCTCTGCTCTGCGTAGCAACATAATTCAAGGGTTCATCGCAGGTGAACTTTTTACGAGTGCAAATACTTTGAGGATGATTCACGCATCTCGCGAATTTAAATTGCGACTTGCGAGATTGCCGCAAGCCATTTTTTCGCTCTGAACTGCCAAGCTAATGAGATGAGGGAGTTTCCGCCGGGCGGCCGGCAAAAAACACCACTGCAACCGTGATGATGTAATTTCTCATTAATCTACTACAGCTACAGCTACGATGAGAGAATGCCGTGAGAAGAAGGAATCGAATCGAAGAGGACAATCGAAGTAATCGATCCGAAGACAATGCTAATGCGTAGAAGCCAAACCGCACCGCTCTGATGAATTAGATCAGCTATTGTTATTTCATTTCTATTTTTATGCCATCCACGAAATGCATTAGCGATAATTTACAGTGTAATAAGAGCAGTCGGCCATAAATCGTAAGGAAAATGTCAGCTCCAAGGCCAAAGTCGCGTTTCGCCGTTTCGCGTTTAGCGAATGTCTGGGTGCTTCAATTCTATATGAAAAATGCGACGTAAAATGTGAGCTGGTAGTGCAGGTGATAAGGCTTGGTATAAGACAGAGTCTCGGCATGAGCGATGGAATTCTTCATTAAGTACACGTTAAGTAATTTTGATCGATACACATTAGCTAAGAAGCTATGGTAATCGACCGTGTCTGCAACCATGTCCACAGCTGCTGTCAAGAACTGGACCACGTGTTGATCGATAGCTCGAGTCGGCTTTCTTTACTCGATTTGCACGCAGGAGTGATTTCTGTGATTTGTGGACCTGCATAATAGATGAGCATCTTTCAGCAGATCAGTATTCCACTAATGGACTCTCAGATCCATGTCCAGGTCGATAGTGTGGCCTGATTCTTCACTTTCTCTCTCAGCGCTCAAAATACTGGAGCATGAGTCGATAATTCTCTAACAAACCCGTGTTTTTGTGATTTTCAGTGGGGAGATTGGCTGGGAGAATCCTTTCCGACCGGACGGTGACCTGAGCCGCGAAGCGGATCAGATAGTCGAGCTGATAAAGGAGGGAAAGCCAATTAATGAGGAGAACCTTCGAAGTAAAAGCCCTGCCGTTCTTAACTCAACGAGCAAATCCTTCTTTGTAAGTCCACCAGCCAAAGCATTGATTAATCGATCTGATTGATAGTTGATTGATGACTGACTTTGTGTTTGATTGCACAGTCGAAAGGGAAGGGAGCTAACGGGACGACGAACGGGTTGGAGGTGCAGCGTGGTGTTGCTGCCCAACCGAACCAGGCTGGTCAAGTGGAGCACGTCAATCTGAAGAAGCAGAAGAAAGGCTGCTGCGTGGTTCAGTGAACTACCAAACAAACCACTTCGCATTTGTTCGGTTACACGTTAAACTAAACTATGGAACGGGTAGTGCTATTCACTCTACTCGCCACCTCTTCGGATTAGCTTACAACTTAGAGTTACTCTTAATTCTCGCTGTTAAAGCATGCATTGTCGCTTTATAACTTTGCCTATTATGATTTATAACTTGTTAACGTCAAATCACTGAAATTCTTACCAGCAGGAGTTCCTCGACTCGACTCGAGAAGCTTAATTGTGCTAAGAGCCTAACGGAAATGAAGGAATTATTATCTAGTGATCATTTTATTGTCGGACGACTGATATGTGAGTCGCTAAGTCATATTTAACTACGTTGACTCCTCTCGATCGCGTAGGCTAAGATTTAAATTGCATTTACTTGCTAAATTGTAATGAGAGACTGGACAGCAGAAAATGACGTCGTTTTCAATTTGTCAATATGATCAGGAATCCAATACAAATGCTTTCGGACATAAACTGAATTAACTAATACATTAAGGATAGTTAGGAATGAATTTACTGGCCCTCATGGCAGCTTACAACATGAACGTCCGCATTTCAGCTGGAATTAGCGTTAGCCTTAGTTTAGAATTCCGTTAGTCACCGACTTTGATCTAAGCCGAAACTGCAGTGTTCTTTTGAATGAGATGACTGGGCAGCGATGAAACCTGTGACATTCAGAGGACACTACAAATTGGGCGTGGGCAGGGAATTGATCGGGTTCGAATGGAAATGGTGCTCTTTCGTTTTACTTAATCAGTTTTTCTTTTAAAAGTCATCCTCGCTAAAGTTTGATTGCATTTGTACTCACTCAGCTTGGCGCAAACGCAAAATGAAGTAGACTAGACTAATTGTGATTCTGTGATGTCCTAATTAACAATTAACGCTACCGCCGTAAATGTTAAGGATCACTCTAGCCCTTGTCTCGGCCCTTCTCTTCAGCTGAGAAAATTAAACGCAACAATGCTGCTTAGAAACTGAGATCAGGGAATCGATTTTACTAGGTGTTAGACGGGTACGTTCTTCTCGTCTCGTAGAGACTTGACTTTCTATCACATTTGCATTGCAATGGTTATTGTGAGTAGCGCTAAGGAAAGGAATTTTGTAAGTTGAATACCGAAGGAATTGCAAATTTTTACTTTGAGCCACTTTCCTCCACGGTCGGGTGCGGGTGGACAGAAACTTTTTCTAACATGTTTTTAGAATTTTCTGTACAAGCAGCCTGCAGCTCCTTTCTAGAAAAATTCAATCACTGCACGAGAAATCTTGAGTTTGATAAAATTTACGAGTTATATTAAAACTAAAAGCTTGAATTTGTTTGTATTTGAAGAGCACAAAATTCAAATTGGCGTCTTCTTCAAACTTCTTCGCTTAACCTCGCTTTATTGAATTGAATTGCTTGATTTTAGTTGTCAGCTTTAAAAGTAGAAGAACGATCTGAGTACTGAGGTTGTGGGCTCCCAATTGCACTTATAATTATTCTGTGACCATTCTGTAAACAGCAGCTTCAGAATCATCGTTACTTTAAGCATCGTCACTTGGGCGTGCTTGGTTGACTTTATTTAATGACTCAGGCCAGGCCATCGCTGATGTTGACTTTTATCCGACACTACACTAAATTATGGTACCAACTTGTTACTTGCTAATTGGTATGATCATGATTATTCTAGCCTTAGCCATAGTTTACTCTTAGCGTAGTCGTAGTTTAATCGACACCCTACTAATAGCTTAGCGGCTACTAAGTGTAAGATCGTTCACATGAAAGAAGCAAGTCTAATAAAATGCGTTATTTTCATAGAATTGTTTCCATTGATCTCTTGCCATGCTCATTGTTACTGAATTCGCTCATCGTCTGCGCTGATGATGACGACGGCTTGGCGCAATGAAAGCGAAAGGGACGCTCTGGTGTTGTGAGGCGGCGTATCCTGGACGACCCGATCCACTCCACCAGCCACCATGCGAAAATAGCGAGAAGTCAAGCCAAAAGATTTCCTCGCACGCATTCACGCGTTATTGATCGCGCAGCCCAAACTCAAAACAATTCCGAATCAAGATTCTTCTTGGCACACGAAACTGTGAATAAGCGATAGTGAAGCAGTCTTTTAATTAAAGTGAGAATGGGTGATCGCCTAATCTCCTCTGCAAATCGTCGTGGCCAAGGGCTGGGATCCGAGTCGAACGCGAATGGAGCTTCAGTGTCCTACGACTCGGAGGAATCGGAGACGGACGTCCCGCTGGAAGAAAACCTGTCCGCCATGAGTTTAGAAGAACCTCCGTCCCAGTCAGGAGGCGTGGTGGCTGTGCCTGGCGAAGACAGTGAAGGCGCCTGGAGCGAGGAGGCGAGTTCGAGGCAACAACCGTTACGGTCACAGCCGGCTGGGACAGTGACTTCTAAGGAGGGTCGTCAGCGACGGGAAGCAAAGGCTTCGCCAAAAGACAAAACACAGGCGAAGAGAAAAGATCGGAGGCAGACGCGCGAAGGAGGCGCCGTTGGCCTGTTCACGGAGGAGCCCGATCGATACGAGCGACCGCTGCAATTCGTGAGTCAGAGGGAGTTGGGCCACCAGACCCGCATCGAGCGAGACCCTCATCATGGGCAGTTTCAGAGCACCGTGCATCGATGCCACAAACCGCTGCACGATATGAAGATTAGGTAATCTTCATGAAATCTCAATTTAAGTACCTTCCGCAGTTGAATTTGCGTGCCCTGAACGTACGTTTGGGTTTCAATTGTTGGCAGAGTGCAGCTGCTTCAGTACGCGTCCGGAGTACAGAAGCAGGAAGACGCATCAATGCCACACGACGAGAGGCTGGCGGTGCTGGAAGAAAGAATCTTCTCCTGGCAGGAGAAAGTGTTCAGGTGAGCGGCAAAATTTGGGCGTGGGCGCTGAAGGAGTTGTAACAGTTGAGAGGAAAGTCACTGAAACTTGGAAAACTTTGTGTCTGCATCTCGAATTAGTGAGGCCGAATCCCACTTTTATCACGACAAGAAGAATTTGAGCACAGAGTTGGATTTCGCGTACCACGAGCGCCTGAAGACACATCCCGAGGCGGTGGGAAACTTCCTCTACTCGAATGTCCACTCAGACAAGGGTTTTGTGTCCAAAAAGGTACTTGCCAATGTGAGGGCGGTTATTAGGAGCCGAATTCTGAGACGCCCGTGTTCTTTTGTTGACCAGGCTGAGCAGCGGGTAACGGTTCGTCGATGTCCGGCGATCCACGTCGGCCATAATGTCACGGACGCTTCGCGGTCGGGCGTGAAACAGGCGGGCGTTGGCTGGCGCGATTCAGACTCGGACAGCGATTTCGAAGAAGTTCAGGACCGCGGAGGCATTCTCGCGCCCAGAAAAGGCTTGAGCATCTTTGGACAAGGGCGAACGGCACAGGCACGAGCACGGGGAGGGAAGGCGAGGCCCGCCCGACACGCACCTCCGCCTCCTGCAGCGGGCAAGCAGAAGGACAAGTCGAGGAGCAGGAGGCCAACTGAAGGCGATGGCGATGCAGCCGCGGGCGGTGACGGGGAAGAAGGAAGAAATTCGCCTGGACATTCTGAAGAGCCCGACTCAGATTCTGGTGAAGATGAAGACCGCCGGAAGACGGACAGAGTAAAGAAAAGACAGCAGGCAGGCGTCGTCGGTTCAGTCGTAAAGGCCTCTGCTCGACACAGTCTGAAATTCTTCGACAGCCCATCCGCTTGGAATCCCGACAAGTGCGAGTCTGTACTGAGTCGAGCGGGGCGGCCGCAGCAGGTCATGTACATCATGGCCAGTTTGCCCGTCCAAAACAAGAAGAGAAGAAAGGTAGTGGTTGGGTCCATCCGGGCATACCCCAGAGCGGGCGTGATTCTCATCAAGCCCTCATTCGGCTACCGGAACATTGAACCCACGCCAAGTCATCGTTATCGTCTCTGCTGGGAACTCCTCCCGCCTCCTTCCGCTGCTGTAGGCAGAAACTTGCGGGATGAAAACGCTCTTGCTCAGAGGGCCGGAGACTTTTACACGCACCGATTTGGGCGATTTGACAACAGACGAGTCTTGACGAAGGCAGACGACCAACGCGCCCAACAACAGACCTCATTCGCGGATCAGATCGGCGACGTCTTTGAGGTAAAAATAAAACCGACAGAAAGAAAGACACTCCACACTCGGCGTGAAACTGCATTTAATGCATGCATGATTGATTTGATTAGTCGGTTCCGAGCAATGAATTCCGGGTTCAGGTGATGGGCGAAGTCGTGAGCGGAGCGGGCTTTGAAAACTCTCCGTTGACAATTCACTACTACTTGGAGCTGCCAAAAGGTAATGCTTAATTCTCAAGCCAAACCCTTGTGCCAGTGGTTTCTTTAATTGGCGCGCCGATGCTGTAGGCTGGAAGAACGAAGGAGAGCCCGGATCGCTGAGTGGAGTGACGCACAGTTCGTATGTCAACGCAAATGGAGTGGCTCACTTTTCCCAAGCATTTTGCTTCCAACTTGCGTTCTCGATGGATTCCGTCGAAGAAAGCGAAACATGTAAGTGGACACTGCATTCAAATAATAAATTCTAACACCTATAGCCTCAAGACTTTAATCATTAACATCTTGTTAACGTGTGCCAGACCCGACGCCCGCCCTGTACTTGATGGCCACGTGCATCGAACCCAAAGTGATCGTAAACTACGAAGGCTACGCTCACGTTCCGATTCCCTCTCAGCCCGGCTTCCATTCCATCAACGTCAGAACCTGGAAACCAAAGCCAGTCTCTGTGGTGGAGCGCCTGGAGGACTCCTTCGTAAATATCACGCCGGGCTTGACAGGTGCTCACGCCGTACACGGGCACGCACTCGACAACGAGTGCAGGCGCCTCAACCGGCTTGGACTCCAGACGATCTCTTCCGGCTCCATTCAGCTGCGAATTCACGTGCTGCATCACAGCGCGTCACTTCACAGCGACCAACGAGAGCGCCTGCAGCTCCTGGAGAAAATGGGCTCGGCCACCATCCTCAAAAGCGTGCAGACAGTCATTGAAGCCTTCCAGCGAGCAAGGCAGAAGGCCTCGACCGTGACAACGACTAACACATTAATGTAAATACTCTGTTGTAGATTATAGCGATTAGCGAATAAAGGAGTTGACAGTTGACTTTTATTCATGAAAACCGAAAGAAGAGCATAGACAGCGTCATTATGAGGCCCGGGAACAGGAAAACTCCGACGTTATGCGTAGCTGCGTTCTGGGAGCAGGTTCCGACCTCGTTGTTGTCCTTCTGCGGGATGCACCTGGCTTGTGGGTGGCACTGGTACACGTATCCGCCCAGTTCGTGGTTGCGAACGTGGCAGTTGGAGCCGGCGATGAGGAAGCAGCGCTTGTACTCCTTCGCCCAGGTGGAGGTAATTCGGAATCCCGTCTCGCCCAGCATGTCGTAGTTGCTGAAGCACTGACATTTGCTCTGGGGCAGCGGCCAGCAGACGAGGCCCGTTTCCTCCTGCCGACAGTCCTTCGCCGTCTTGCACTTGTTCTCAAACAACGGCTCCTGGTCGTACTTCCGCTCACCCGTCGTCGGCGTCGGCTGCTGCCCCGCGAGGAATATCACAAACAGCACAATCGGGAAACACTTTTTGAGAGAAGAATGCATCATTCATCTGAATTTTTGCACAAACTGCAAATCCAACTGAAAGGACACTTGAATGGGAGATTGCAAATCGCGTGGGCAAATGACTGAGAACTGAACAAGTAACCCAGTTTCAGGAAGACAAGCGCCAGTGAGCTGAACAACGGCGTATTTGTTTATTTTATTAAGACACAATTAAAAGACTTTAACCCAATCGAGCCAATAAAGTGACCTTCGCTCAAGCGCTGCGCTGACTCACATCTGCTTCTGCCCTGCGCCTGCTTGATTTTGATGTAAAACAGAAGCCACAAAGAATGTCGTTTAAATCTCTTCTCTTCAGATGACATAAACAAATCAGAAGTTACGACACATTAATTGAGTCAGCAGAAGACGCAAAACGCGAACGATGAATAAAGCCTTTGAGATCTACAGTTTCCAAAAGTTAATCGTACGGCGATTTATTTTGCTAAACATTCAGGATTAATAATTAAAGTTGATATGGACTTGGTGCTTTATCTATAACGTAACTAATATCGCTAAAATTATTATCTTGTATCAGTAATTCTTTGTTAGTCTTGCTCGCTGTCGTCTTCGGAGGAGTCTTCTTCATCGGGCGCCGCTGCCGCTGCCCCCACTCCTGCCGGAGTCACTACCTGAAGGAGGTCCCGCATCGCGTTCAGCAGCGTGTTCACGCTATCGTGGATGCCAGCCATGCCAGCCTGCGCCTGCGCGTTCTCTTCGGCTTCATGTGCCTCGGCCTCGGCTCGTGCCTGCGCCGCCACGTGGCCGTGCACCCCAGCCCCTGCCAGCTCGTTGCCGTTGCCACCCGCCAGACGTCCTCCTCCGTCCCTGGGCGCCTGTCCTTGCATGGCATTCAAGTCAAAGACGAGTGAGCGAAAGAGCATTGACAGGAGTCCGTTGTTGGCATTCACAGTCTCGCCCGACGGACGACTCGGATCCGGCTGGTCGTAGTTGTAAATGTCGATTGCGTTGTGGGGCCGAATCGGGTCGAAGCTCAGGACGGGCTTCTTGCTCAGCTCTTGTGGGAGTGGAATCGTGATGTCTTTGCTGTCGGTGACGATGACGTGTCGCAGAATGTTGTACGGAGTCCCGGCGTACCTTCTCTGCCTCTTTTGAACAAATCCGTTCGTTATCTTCTTGTCCTGGTCGATTTGGCTTATCACAGCTTGTGTGTTGAATTCCAACCATCGCAGGATCGCTGCATCTCGCCAGAGGTGGTGCGTTCTCCAGACGTACAAGTCACACAACAAATTCAGGGATTTAGTCTGCTTTGACGAAATTGTTGAAACGAAGTACCAGTGATTAATGACTTTAGAATCGCTCTGAATGCCACATTTCTCCAGGAGAGGAAGTAACACCGAAGGGAACATCAGCAGGGCGTACTGAAGCAACTCGTTGCTCTTGGCTTCCCAATCTTCGTCTTTGTCTGCCGTCTTTATACTACTGGCTTTAGACGGCTGCTTAGAGTCGGCAGCAGGATGTTCGTTTCGTCGCATGAAGTACGCCAACGCGATTGAATACGCCCAGTTTGGTAGTTGGTTCAGGTTTCTTTCCGCGTTCCAGAGCTCGTACAGGTCGCAGAGCCACACAAACTCCTTGCTTTTGAGAGAGTAAAAGTCAATCATTAAAGTGACGCAGAGTGGGTCGTTGTCGGGGTCCAGACTGAGCAGTTTCTTGCAGAGTTGCAGGGCTGTGCGAGGACATCCTCGTTGGCCCAGGAATACCAGGTACTTGAACAACAGAATATGCAAGGAACGATTTTCTTGATACTTGTACGGCATTTGACAGAACGGGCTGCAAATGTCAAACTGGTGATCAAACGTGTTCTGCAGGTAGTTGATTCCGTCCTCCACCAACTCGGATGCGATCTGCATGTCTTCACTGTGCTTGGCCATGTCGGAGAGCTGAATGTGGGCGTCGATGTGATACGGGTGGGCCCGCATCAGGTTGACGATCGAGTCGGGGTTGTACGTGTTCACAGCAGCAAGAAACTGCCGCTGAACGTCTCTGTACCCTTGACTGTGACCGAACTTGAAAATCTTGCAGCCTGTCCGTTCATCAGTGCTGAGCAACTCCAGCGTAATTCCGCTCGCTCCGTTGAAAATTCGGTGTTCCTTCGGGTACACGAGTCTCCCGCGGCGGGACAAAAGATTTCTTCGGTGTTGATTGTTATTATGAAATCTTGTCCCAGATTTCTCGTGCCTTATGACTTTGGAACCAAACATCTTCTTCAACTCGTTCTCCGGGTTGAGCAATTTAGGATCAATCGCAAATAACTCTTCCAGCTTTCTCTTCCTCATGATAGCTTCGCGTTCTTCATTACTTAACTCGAATTCTTCGAGTGTCTCTTCTTGATTAGTTTTTGCCTTGGTCTCCTGGTTCGTGCGATTTCCACTTGCAGAGTTGCAGCTGCTCGCCTCTTCCTCCCGATCGACAGTGTCTGTGGCATGACTTTGCTTCTTCTTTTTCTTCTTTGGCTTCTTCCGAGCCGACTTCTTGCTGGACTCCTCCCCGGATTCTTGAGCAGGATCTTCGTGGTCACCCTCAACACCTCCGCCTTCCTCATCATGTTCAGCACTCATTTCCATCTCGGCAAGAAGCTCGAATTTATTGCGTATTTTCTGCCGTGCTTTCTTCTTGGACGATTTGTGGTTAGCAGGCTGAATCTGGAGAACTTCTTCGTCTGAAGACGCATCCGCTGGTACAGGCAGCAGATCTTCGGACTCGAAGACCTTCTTCAAGTGACGAAGCGACATCCTGAAAAAGGAGAAATAAGTCTTTACTTATCAATACGTTCACACGTTATTCATTTACTGCTGTGGGATATACTTTAATTTCCTTACCTTGTATTTTTAAAGGCTCAAATCGCCACTCACTGAGATCTAATCTAATTAAAGTATGATTAAAGCGCTGCGTTGCTCAAATATTAATTGAAATGTTCAAACCATCTAAACCATCTGCTGTTTAAATTGCGTAGAACTCTGGCGAGTTAGCGAGAATTTCAGTGCATGACTCAAGTCTCGGGTGTGCATTCGAATTTCTGTTCTTTGATGACGAACTTTGTTTTCCTTGATCGGTTTTCCAACCAAGAGGCCAGTTTCTAAATAGAGTTTAGCGATTCCATCAAGTACAAAGACTAAAAACACAACTCAACTCTCTGAACTGAACTGATTAATTTATTTAATGTTCATCTGTTCATAATCAACTTCTTAACTCGTATCAAAGCTAAGCGTGAGTGTAAAATTCAGGTTTGCCAAGGCTGTCAGTTGGTATTTGCACTTTTGACCCCCAAACAAGTCAAAAAATGTATCACATCATCGATCCCAGTGTTAAATGCATTTCAACACTGAAAAGCAACTTAGAATCTGGAATCAGCGGGTTAAATACTGGAAAACAGCGTGAAGTATTGAAATCCAGAGGAGTTTTGTCGTTCCGTGGAATGAAGTGGCCCCTCCACAGTCGTCTCTCAGCAGTCGCTCCTGAAATCAAAGGCGTACGCTTCTTTTAGTTAGAATCGAAGAAGAATTCTTCGAAAGGAATTTCGAAGTTTGTTTACATCCGGGTGAGAATAGTAGCACTGGCTCGGGAAGCTGCGGTACTGCGGCGGTTGGCGAATGAGACAGAGCTCCTCCAAAATTGGGTTCTCCTGCGTGAGGTTGATGAAGCCCGGGTACATTTCGTACACAATCTCTTGCCCCTTAATGCTGATCCTCGGCGGCTGCGAATTCCAATTGTACTCACACCGACACTTGGCCTCAACAATCACAAGCACCAGATTCGAGTGAGGAACTCGTTGCACGTTGATGTAGCTGAAATGGACAAGGAAAAGTCTTCAGCAGTCTGTGGACTCCACCTACTCAAATTCCACAAATTCGAACATTGGACTCACTCTGAGCACATTTGATCACAGATTTCCAGTGCTCTGGGGTTGCGGAAGCTGGAGTTCCCTGCCATGTACCACGGCCCGTACGTGTACAGTTTGTAGTGCATGTCGCAGGGCCTCAGTCTCGTTTTCGGAATGGTGGCCACGGCGATATACAACATCGTCTCGTCCTGGTCACCACCACCGCCAGAACCGCCACCACGGTCGTCCGCGACTGAAACGAGCAACGAACAACCGTCAGTAAGTCGACCACTTTCCTTCTTCGAAGGCTCGCGAACGCTTACAGTCAGCGAGCGTCCGCGCGTAGTCAGGATTAATGAACGAGTGCAAGTTAAAGTTTAAAATCATCCACGCCAGGCGACCGAGGAACCAGTTGAGCACCAATTTCAATTGTTTTAAAGGCTACAAAAGTAAGTCAAAGACGCATACAAATTAACACGCGAGATCAAGCTGGATTCTTGTAAATTGAATCTTACCGAGAATAAAACATTCGCAAAGCTGGAGTGCTGGACATTTTGCTTGCAAATGCCTTGAAAGTCGGTGATTGTGACGGATTTGTAAATGCCGACATGCAGGAGCGTCTCCATCAAAATTGTGTCGACATCTCCCATGAATCGACCTGCAATTTCAAGAACCGCATTCAATAAACAGCCTACAACCTAAAGTTGCGGCTTTCTTCTTTTATTGACGTGCCTTGGTCATCCCGTGTTTCTGAGTAGATGATGAAGCCGCTGTCGTCGAGGAGGAAGCAGTCGAAGAGGTGGCTTTGACAGGCGTTGAAGTGTCGTGGGTCCGAAGGCTGGTACGACGACCTCAGCAGAATGTTGAAGAGCTTCTCATGGTCGTACTGAATTCCGACGACTGCTGCCGGAGCCTTCCTTCCCCGCTTCTTGGGAAATATGGCGTACGTGCCCGTGATGGGCGTGGAGTTTCTCGTCCCGGCGTCGAAAGGCACCGTGTACACAAAGGCGTTCTCGTCAATCTCGTGCCACTCCACGGCGCGTTTGTACCAAATCTCCTCAGTCGCCCGAGGGTACTGCTTCGTGAACGGTCTGACAAAGGAACAACAAAATTAGCTGGACTGATAATGCAATGCAATGATTTGGTGTGTTTGGTATTTGCTTACATGTCGATGGAAGACACTCTGCTGGGGGCAAATTCGCCCCACCTCGTGAGCCCGGAGCGCGTGGCCACGAAGGACATGATGGCCGCCTCCTTCAAGTCCCTCCGCTCCTGAGAGATCCAGTCGGGGCTTTCTGGCTTGAAGATGGAGGTGACTTCCGCGTCGTAGACGACCGACTGCACGAGGCTCTTGTCGCACGTGTACAGCTCCTCGTCGTCTCCTTTCTTGCCAGTGTTCCTCCACGGGTTGCTGGAGTTTGTCCAGCTGGAGTCCTGGAACTTTTGCAGAAAGTACAGGAGCAGATCCTCCTTGTTGTCGATGTAGCCCGTCTTGGAGCCCAGAAACTCGCAGTACATCCAGTCGGGGTTGAGACCCCACTTCCGAATGTATTTGGACTTTGAGATCTTCGAGGTGACGAGGTCGAAGTACTTGACGAGGTGCACGTTCTTATCCCGCGTGTGCCTCATCAGCTCGATCTCGCCGATGAATCGGTTTGCCCCCACCGGAGCTACGAGCACCAGCGTGTACGGAGTTCGTGGAAGGTTTCCAAACACGTACTCCTGCCTTCTCACGTGCACTCGACTCTGCGGAAAGAAAAGAAAAAATGTCGGAATGTCCATTTGCTCGAAGAGATCTAAAATTCTTGGATAATTTGACCGCTTACAAAGCCGTCTCGATGGATCCGAACGTCGAGCTCCAGCCTCGAAGAGTTCACAGCACTGTCGATCATCGCCCTTCTCATCTGCATCAGTTGAGGGTCGTTGTTCCTGTAAAGGCCATCTTTGTTGACCAGCTCCACTTCAAACAGATCGACTGTGTTGTAATTTGGCTTCAGGATTCCGTCATGCTGCCAACAAAATCAAATTCAAGATTTCTGTCTTATCACAGATCAATTCAATTTTGAATCAAGTCAGTTCCACTCACAGTTGGTCTCCAGTCGGGATGGAACACGATGTACCCGTTGTTTGTGATCAAGAACGCGTACGCGTTGACTCCAAGTTTGAAGGGAGACGTGAGTTTGACCAACTCGCTGATTGGAATGTCCGTGCCCACCACCCCGAGAAAATTAGCAATTCGTTCGTCCTGCAACAGGAATTCAGATTCAGTCTGTCTGCCCCTGTACTTCCGTGATTTTCGAGGGATTTGCCTGCCTACCTTTTTGGTGACGTTGTCGAAAGCTGTTGCGCGGAGGTCGAAAACGGGGAAGCTCGACGAAATAACGAATCTGAACTGCTTCTCAAACGGGCCCCATCGGTGGTGGTGCACCTTTTCATCGCAAAGCAGTGGATTAACAATGTTTCGATTACAAAATCGAGGTCCATACGTCTCGAATTGGCAAGCAGAAGTCGGGACTCGGGAAAAGCAGTTGCAAAGCAAGGCGAGAAATAAATCAGGCAAGCGGAAGTAACTTGACAATTTTAACATCTTCATCTCAATCGCAATTCGCAAGTTTCGGGTTGGTGACCAGGCGCACCTTGGTCGAAGTCATGAAACACTCTCAAAACAGTTGCAACGTTAAACATTTCGCACAGTGACGACGACTACAACAATTACGACTACTTTGACTACGCCGGATAAAAGACTGGACGATTCACAGTGTGACTAACCTTCGCATGCTTTGTGATCAAGTCTACTTGCTTGGAAGTTTGCGCCGAAGCCTTTGGACCATTATTTACTTTGGCCAGATGACGAATCTATCAAGTACGAGATTGCAGGCAAGAGACAAGAGAAGAGCGTGGACAGTGCTCGCAATAAATTGCGCATACGCGTGGTGATAATTAATTAATTAGCAGTGAATGAGCAATGAGCAAAGTGGCAGTTTGCGTGGCCAAGATCAAAATCAGCTGCGAATGCTCGACAGCGAGTGAAAGTGAAAGGCACGAATGGTCTTGCGCTTACGCTAAGCCGCCCAAGTTACATTTATTTTTTACCATTGCTCTTACCAGGTTGATTCTGTCCTGCTCGGCCTTGACCCTCCGCTTCATCTTCTCGCTGATGTTTGTGCGCCCAAACTCGATGTAGTTTCGGATGCGCTCCTCCGAGAAACTCTTCGGGTTGTCCCAGGCGGGGTCCGCAAACTCCGTCATCAGACTCGCGTTGGACCCCTTTTTGTACACGTTGTTCTGGAACCACTTGTAACGCTCGGAACGCTTCCGCTGCTCCGCCTTGATCTTCTCGTCCCACTGCCACTCAGATTCCACAATTTCCTAAAGTGCCAGCCATTAATCAGTTAACTGTGAATTAGTGAATTCTCAGGAACAAAATTTAATGAGTGCTTTGTGCTTACGGTGTTGTCGGCGTAAACAGGCGTGTAGGAGACTTGGCGGGCTTGGCTCATGACGAGTGGGCGCGACATGACCTGCAGGTATTTGACGACCTGCTCCTGCACCTCGCCCATCGTTTCGACGTGCGTGAAGTAGCCCTTGTTATAACACGACATCCACAGCACCTCCTTCCAGTCAGTCACCTCCTTCCCGATCAAGTACGTGAACAGCCGGACCTTCTTCTCCTTGTTCCATTCGTCAAATATGTCCTGGAAGTACGCTGGAGACCCATCCGTTATCAGCATTATCGCCTGATTGCACTGAGAACTGTTCTGTCCACCGTAATTCTGCAGGGACAAACAAACGCTGCTTTAAACGACCTTCACGACTTGACGTAGTATTTTGGTACTCACCTGTTCTAAGATTGAGAACGCTCTTTCGAAGGCCAGCTTGTAGTTGGCTAAGTTCTGAGTCAACCCTTGACCCAGGGCAACTTTGAACTCCCGCATGTTTTCCAGATTCGCCTGATGAAAAACGGGAATAATTAGATTAGCTTCTCTTCAGGTAATTAATGCTAATGTTAATTAATTAGTTACCTGCACCAGCGTGTTGTTGAAGCAGGGAACGAGTGGCTCCGTCCACTCGGAGAAGTTGAAGACGTTGACGTAGTCGTTGTTGGTGAGTGTGTCCAGTATCGTGAGGACGACGTGCTCCGCTATTTCGCTCCGGAGTCCCGTCATGGACCCCGACACATCCAGCAGAATGAGAACATTCTTCGGACTCGCCGCAGCAGCGGTGTACCACGGCCGGGCACGGCAGTCAAAGAGGTCCGGCTCACCGGGCGAATTGTTGTCTTTCGGCCACCGCATGGCTACAGGCAATAGCGGCCATTAATTAACGCAGGAATTATTTTGGCATTGGCCAGTCTGGATCCTTACCAGGATAATGACGGAGGAATCCCGTGGAGCTCCCGAAGTACTGAAAGCCCAGTGTTGGGTTCTCGGCGTAGTTGGACCGGAACCTTGCGTCCAGGTCGGAGGACCACGTCAGAGCCTCCAGCATCTCGTCCTCTGAAATTCAGTTGGCAATTGGATATTGGAAACTGGGGCCAGCACAATTTGCTAAGCTCTGGTCGAGGTTGGCCTACCCAAATCGTAGATGCTGGTTGGTACGTGCACCGAACTTGTCGAGGTATTGACTTCGGCTTGGAAGTGGTCGTCTCGCGTTAGTTTGAGCAGGAAGGGAAACGGCCACGACTCCATCTTCTCAATCTCCGCGTTGGTCGCCTTGTCTTCGTTTAGGATCTTTTTGGAGTTGTAGTAGCTCCTTGGAATCCAGCTGCTCTGTGGCAGTTCCGGGTTCAATTTGTTGTAGTGGTTCAGCGCCTGCTGCTCCGCGTCCATCGCCGTTTTCTGAAATTGAAGAGTGCAAAAATAAACACTATTTGAGGGCAGGCAGGTCGAGAAATTCACTCACCTCGAGCGCCTTCACTTTTTCCGCGAGCGTTCTGTTGAACTCCGCCGAGATTTCGTCGTATAGACCCTGCAGGTTGAGCGGAATCACGCTCGAGTTTGAGCGGGGCTGCTCGAATCTCTCTTTGAGGAGGTTGGCCTTTGTGGCCTCCATCCCAAAGTTGAAGATCGAAGTCCCGATCGAGTTTGCAAACGCCTCCAGACTGAAAGTGGGAATGGCAAATACGACAATGCAAAATGCAAGTGAAATCTCTGCAAATTGAAAATTGTGGGATTGTGAACGGGACTCACTTTTGGCTGGAGATTCCTGCCCTCGTCCGTTGACTGGAAACTCCCGAAAGCGAGAACTGCAGCCACTGGAGCGACCAAAAAACTACGAGAAGCACCATTTTACCGTCTTCACGACACGCCTCGCTTTATTTAACGAACAATTGCGGTCAGTTTCACGTTTAGTTGCGAGTTAATCATCTTCTCGAGTGTAGACTAGCAAAATAAACCAACCGAGCTTGAACTGATTGTGAATTGTGATTGTGAATTGTGCTTCTCATCTTCTTGGCAGAATTATTTATCAACTCTTTCGCAGTATAGTGGAAGTGAAAGCCACAAGTGAAACTGTTTAGTCAGACTTGGCTTGTAATGCACTGCAGGAGAATTCGGAGCCCGACAGCTGAAGCAGGTCACAAAGTATGCAATGCGTCTTTCGGCTCGTGGCTCGTATCGATCGATACTTTTAAGGTCGAACCAAAACCGAAACGAGACTCGCAGCACCGCTCATCGCTGGCTGCGGCTACTTTCATTCCTGCTGCTGTTCTGAGTTGCTGAGTCTACCAGGGTTTCGGGAGCTCTCCGCCAGAAAGAGAAAGCTGGTCTGATTGAAAGCAAGAAATGCAATGAAAGCCAACGGTCTTTGTTCTCACATTAATTGATCTCATGGGCGACCATAAATTATATTTATTGAAGAGTGATAAGTAACATAAAATACAAGGAAGTTCTTACCAACGGATAAATAAAACTTTTAGAACCACAAATGATTTGGGAAAAATTAACGGTATAGGTGTCAGCTAATTACAAGTGTGCAGTCCAGGTACAAATCCACCGTCGTTCGAATCAACTATCAACGTCTGTAAGTTCCCAAGTGTCGGTGGCAGTTGGGGCACTCGTGATCAGCGTCCCTGAAGGGCAAAGGGCAAAGGGCAAAGGGCAAAGGGCAAAGAGAGTGATTGTTAAATCATGCATTATTTGCAGTAAAAAGAAGCAGGTGGGGTGAAGCGAAACTTACTTGCACGAGTCAACGCAGTATGGAATGAAGCAGCAGGGCCAACACCTGCAAATAGCACCGTGTTATTTTATTATCATTCACGTAATTCCAATCGACGGTTTGAAGTTGAAACTGTTGACTTACACGAACAGGCAAAGCAGTAGTGCCGCCAAGTGAGTCATGCGTCCGTCTTTGTAAATGACAGTCGTATTGACATCAGCGTGGCAATGAGGGCACGTCAGACGGCGCGACTCGCCACCCATTTCCATAGGCAAAATAACTGCAGCCACAAAACAACACGGGCAGATTAGCCTTGACTTTTGTGTCCCTATGTCAGTCGTCTTGGCATTGGCTTTGCGTCACTGCCAATTGCAACTTGCAGCAACGGTCCAGGACACTGATAAGCTTTGTTTTCTTACTCGTCTGTGTGACCATGGTTGGCTGGGTCATGGTGGGATGATACCCCATCGGCGGGTACGGCTGTGTCCCCGGTGGTGGGTATGCCTGTCCCGGTGGCGGGTACGCCTGCGCACCTGTTCCCGGCTCGTACGGCGGCGGCTGTTCGTTGTACGGCGGTTGTTTCTCCTCCATTTCGAACCGTAATTAATTTACTAACTGGAATGGAACTCAACCACGGTGCAAGTCGACGCTGAATTTCTCTTCGTCCTAGCCTCTGTGAATTCTTGGGTGTAACTGCCCCGATGCGATCGATGATGAAAATGTTTGTCAGGAATCACAAAGTAGAAGCGCACATAAAGTGAGGTACGGGATTCACCTTATCTTATCTATAATACAACTACAGCTTGGCATCGGACACGGACGGAGCAAAGTGCGAGTATGTGTGAAATTATTGAGAAACGGCTTTCCTTATCGGACGATGACGAACGAGTAAAGTGAACGAATTTAACAAAGTTTAATGTGATGTTAATGTTGACGGCAACTCGGCAACAGCAACTCTTGTCCTCGGAATGTTCTTGTGCACACGTAATTCATAATTCTGTGACAATTGTGTTGCTGTGCTGCTGCAGGAAAGTGGGCTCTGGTCTGCCATAATAAGGCTGATATGAATAATACATTTACTAATTCCACGTAGTCACTCCTTCCAGTGCACAAAAGTTGCAAAATACGCATCGCAGCTTCACAGCATGCCCTGGCTGAAGGATAGGCCGATAAGTCATGAGTCAGTTTGTGCATTTACGTCAGCACACAATCGAGCTAACCTCGCCACTTGTTCGTTGTTGGCTTGTGCGTGTGCCAGCGCCATGAGTGAGGTTCCAATGTTCATGACCCGCGTCACAGTCACAGCGATTTGGGTATCACACTAATTTGTGAATTTTATTTCAGTCATTGTAATAACAACCTCGTTTTTCTACAAAATGAATTATTCTGCCTACATTATCGAATTCATAGTTGGTTTAATTAGTACGAGGATAGGAACTAGTCAAGCAAATTAAGTATTCTAATTCTGAATTCTGGAATTTACTGCATGTTGACGTTGACCTTCATCGTCCAAACTTGTAATTGTGCTCTGGACTGGACAACTGGACTGTAGGCTAGATTGAATACGAGAGGTACGCGCTTTCTGTTAGGAATGTCTAATTTGGTCTCGCCATATTTACAGTTTCGATTTTCCTGCCTTGCTTTCAAGCAGAAAAAACACTAAAGTATTCCGCCATGATTTACAATGTAGAATGTACATTAGCAAGACAATAAATTAAAGCTGGGTTCATGTCCGATGTCGTCACTCTTTAGTCAAGTACAGATGCATAATACTGACGATAGTTTTTATACACTCATTTATTTACCTAAAGCTGAGAATTTGAGGTGGCTAAGGAGGTTAGAGTTTAGGCTACAAGAGCGAGCTTTAATTTCATTCATATCAAACGTCATCATCGAACTCTGTAATGTCTGTAATACTTTATCAGTAAATCCTAATTGATTCCTTCGCCATTCGACCAATCACTTGCACAGTATCAGTATCGACCTCTGCTTTCGATTATATCACACGATGACTCACACTTTACAATTATACAAATCAAGCTTAGGATTTTACGTAGGAAAGGTTGCGTTTAATACGAAGTAAAAGTTGATTTCGGGTTCGGGCCGTTCGGAGTTCCGTTGGGTTTTCTTCCTTCAGTCGCTGCAGCTGACGAATTCAACGCTTGGGTGTTTAATAGGGCCAAGCCGACGAAGAAGGGCCGATGGAGGTTGAGTTGGGCTCTCGCTCCGCTCGCTGCTGTAGTGGTCACGCGTAGTGCGGGTACGACGTCAAATGCGGGGTCATGTGGGTCGCGTGGCTCGACATGGAGTGGCCCGACGCGGCGGCGATGTTGGAGTATAGATTCGCACTCGGACTTCCCCAGTAACTCGACGGCGACGGAAATATGCTCCCTGCACAGATTGCAAAAGGAAAAGGATGAGTGACTACTAATTACTCAATCAGTTAAAGCAACAGTTGGAAGGTTTCTTTGTTTACCTGCGTGATAGCTAGACATGAAGAAGTCTGACTGGTACTTGTAGGCGGTGGGGTCCTGCGCTGCGGGCTGCGTGGCGGCGGCGAGTCCTTGGAAGTCGAACTTGTAGGCGTACCTCTTCCCGTGTACTTTGGTCATGATGTTCTTGTCGTAGTAGTACCTGCAGAACCAAAGCACGACCTTAATTAATCACTGCCTGACATTTAACTGATTTACTGAGTAGGCCCGGGCTCGGATTTAGTTTGGATTTGGATGCTGACCTGAGTGCCCGACTGAGTTTGTCGTAGTTCATGTTTGGCTTGGACTTCCGCTCGCCCCAACGACGAGCCACCTCGTCAGGATCCGTCAGCTTAAACTCCCCGTTTGTGCCCTCCCAAGTAATGCAGTTTGCGTTGGAGGAGTCGGAAAGGAGCTCCAGAAGGAACTGCCACAACTGAATCTGCCCCGATCCTGTCGCAACATAGCACAGCAGCAAATAAGCATGCGTCTTTCCATAAAATCTCTCAAGACAGAAGAGGTAAGGCACGAATTAAATGAAAGAGTAAACGGTGAATAGTGAGTACCTGAACTCGCTAATCTGCTGCTCGTGGGCCCAAACATCTGATAAGGATCTGCGAACAGAAAACGAGTAAATTAATCATTGGAATTCCTGTTTGTGTTTCATTGATCATTGATTCAAATCACAAATCACACCGCGACTGCCACTGCGTGCGTCATTTCGGGCATTTCCTCCCCAGTTGACCTTTTTGTAAATACGAAAGTAAAACACAAAAGTAATTTCGACAAAGTACATAATGAAAATGATGATGATGACTGCGAACGCGAGTGGGGAGAAAAAATCAACGAAAAAAAGCCAATTTCGCCCAATCGTGTGTTGTAATCCGAAAATGAAAGCAATCGTGGGCACGAGTCGTGAATTTTCTGTTCGCTCCATCATTTTTCGATTCATATCAAGCACAAAATACGAAATTGCATGTCGAACGAATTCTTGTAGCCGATTAAACCGATGCACTTAATTTCTCAGCCTTCTTCGTGTAGTGCAAAAGTCATAACAGCTTCTAATAAAGGCATAATGCCGAGTCTGAGCCCGGGGCAGTCAGTCCGTTATTAAATATTGGTAATTAAGTCACAATAACCAACGTGTTTCCAAACGGTCACAGATTCGCGAATCGCTCTTCACCTGCGAGCTCGAGCGCAGCAGTCAATAATCGGAAGCCTATCGAGAGTTGTAATCAGGCGGCTCCTTTGCTCCATTACTTCAGTCGAATCGACTGAAAGGGCCGACAACGACAACAATTTGGTTTTGATCTGATTCCCTTTCCTTTGCCTTTGACTGCAATGCAACACAATGGCTTTAAATCAGGATTCCTCATCCCGTCCTCGGCTAACCTGATAATTTCTACTTTGAGTGCGAACAAAAGGCAGTTGATGTGGGGACGATCTTCTCTCTGCCCGACATTCGGCGCACGAGCGTAATGAACTTGTTCTCTGTCCATTACGCGCAAGCCAGCACGGCGCGGGCGACCCTCGCGCCGAATGCAATCTGATCGTTTGTTTGTCCAGAATCAACAGCCGACGAACACGAACACGAAAAAACTGTACGCTGTACAAATAATTGTACGCTGCGCTGAATTCATCAACGAAGATCTCTTGTCATCCTTGCAGCAGATCACTTTCTTCTTCATCTCGTTAGCGTTAAATGCGTGTTCTTCGTGTTGGACTGACCAACAGAATTGACTGTGCACTGTCTATGCTCGTGCTCGGTCAGCTCATGAATCATGCATGCCCACACCCGGCGTGGCTTCATTCTAATGAATGATTGCTCGGATTAAGCCAGATTAACGTTAGCGTAGTGTAGGGAAAGGTCAGTTTCATTTTCACTGTTTGCTTGTAGAGTGGAGTGGAGTGTCATAGAGCTCAGTGAAGGAGAGAGACTTCAGCGGCAGAACAATTACGAGGTTTCATTCGCTTTCCAATAAATCCGGCCCACGCTGAGCTGAGTTGTGTGCACAGGCGCGGCTGTCTGTTTACACTCGGGAGTGTTTAGCCGCTGTTAGTCTCACCTATCAGACTACAAATTGTATTGAAATTGGTCAAGAGGGAAAATTAATGCTCATCACCGTCACATCATAGTTACTCGCATTCGGAGGGAGACGAGATTAGCGAGGGGATGCGACCGACGACGCCCCAACACAGCACAGCGATTCGACTTCAAAGAAACCGTTCATCTCCTTTCATGAAGGTTAATTGTCCAGATTACGCCTTAATTGCTGCTCCATTCAAATGACTCAGCTCCCATTTTACACCGAAAGAGGATTCATGCTTGGTGCAAATCGAAGCTTGACGTAGCAGAGATTTATTCAAATCGATATCCGCATAATCGTATAATCGACAAGATTTCAGGCGAGGGATTCACAATTTTCACAAATCTACTGCGTTAAACTCTGAATTTTGTAAGTGAGCCAATGCAAACACTTGGCTGGGTTGGCTGGCGACTTGGCACGACGAGACGAGGCAGGGATGCATTGAGGCAATTGTGCCCGTCCAAGTGCGTAAAACGTAAAAGAGGCAGAAGATATCGTGAAGAAGAGAAGAGAAGAGTGGCAAAAAGGAGCTCGAAGTTGTGTAAAAAGTGAGCAATAATGGAGTTACTTATGGAGTCTAAGCGTGCGACAAGAAATTTATATTGTACTTGTCAAATCCGCATTCACATGACTGACTTTCCATTCTGCTGGAGCAGCGAACAGCGGAGAACGGAGTCGAGGAGGAGAGCGACCCGAGCCTCGACTCGCAACGCGAGGGGAACGCACACAAAAGCCAAAGAAAGCAAAGCAAAAGTGCGGTGTGATGCGATGGGGAGACGAGTGTCTGAATCGCCTGAATGAAAACAGGCCCGGATCGAATTCAAATGACAG
The DNA here is from genome assembly GCA_009869945.1 of Mesaphorura yosii. NCBI lineage: Eukaryota > Metazoa > Arthropoda > Collembola > Poduromorpha > Tullbergiidae > Mesaphorura > Mesaphorura yosii. The sequence continues at coordinate 809,073 of WIXG01000002.1, read as the reverse complement.
TGAAAATACATGTTTCTATCATCTCTTTGACTCTTTGTCAACAGCCACCGATAAAAGTTGCTTCTTAATCTATTCAGTGCAAAAGCACAGCAAAACCCAACAAGCCAACAGAATGTCTACTTCAGAGTCGCCTAATTTAAGAACCAGCAAAGGCTAGTATGAGTTTGTGCAAAATTAGCACAATTTATGACGTCATGTCGTCGACCATTCCTTAATTACGCTCTTCTGGCTATTTTCAGGTATGAAAAATACTAAGAAACCATGTTTCGTGTCGTGCTTTAGACTTAACTCGGAAATGTAAGAGGAAAGCGTAAAACTGTAAACTGATCGCATAAAATCAACACGGGGCAGTTATTCACGTTGGGACAAATTTCTGGGAGCCGTAGCCTGGGTACAGGCACAGGCACAGGAAGTCATGAAGAGTACGGAAAGCAGCAAAATAAGCAGAGGAACGAAAATCCGATTTCTTATCGCCGCAGCTCTTTTCGCTGTGCTCTGGCTTTCTTTTTATGACGCGGCGTGGAGTAATTTTCCCATAACCCACATTACGGCATTATGCCATTACGGCTCATGGCAAATGGGCCCTGGCCAAATGAAGTGAGACATGTGATATGCTCGTCAACGATAAAAATAGCTCTTAATTGCATAACCCGCAAATCGCAATTGTGAAACCACAACCGACGTCGTAATGACAGAGCACGGATACACGAGACGCTAAGAAGGTTGCTTTTCTTACCGGGTTGCCGGAGGTGCGAGTGCGAGTCTACCAGACTGCTGGCCGTCTTGCCCATTCCACTCAGCGTGTTGGTCGAGTAACCTGCAAGAACGAACAACAAAATGCAAAGGTTCAGTACATCGCAACAATGACCAGCATTGATTCGGGACATGTTTGTTGGGCACTTCAATCCCGAGAGAAGTAAGAGGATAGAATTGTTGAGAGAGCACTGAAATCGTGTTGCCGTAATTTACGTAAATGAGTTAATTGAAGTGGCATCACGTACTCCTGCCCTTGACAAGTGCACTTACTTAAAAACTGAAACACGAGCCTTAAAACCTTACTCATTTACTGATTCGCTTCAAATATTCCATTGCCTTTGTTGTTTTGGAACAATTTACCTGATACAATTGCAAGGGGACAATTCTCTTGGAACAATTGCCTGGGAACATTTGTCTTTGGATAATTCTTCCAACACAATTTTCCGTGAAAGAATTCATGCAAACAGCAAAGGCATGCATAAAATGTTGAAAGCTATGCAGAAACTCGTTTCACCACTCGGAAAGACGAAAATGCCATTCCGACGCGAATGCAAGGACGCGACGGAAATTGGCTGAAAGGAGAGGAAGAATTGTTGGATGCGAGTGAAAGTGTGACATGCACAATAATGACGGACTACGGAGAGAGGAGGAGAGATGCTGGATGAACGGATGAATGAAGAAGGCGAGTGATGGGAGGGAGAAGGAGTCGACGCTCAGGAAAGGAATCTCTTGTCGTCGACGCGCTTCACCGCACAACCTAAACAAGAGAGGAAGTCAAGAGATGAGAGACCAATTTGCGCACAGAAAAAGTGAAATAGTGGAATCTGACGCAGAGCAAAGATCGCTCGACTCATCGCTGCTGTCTTACGATTTCTGTCTCATGCGTGAAAAGATTTTCGGAATATTCCCACAAATTACAAATGAGAGTGCTGCGTCTTTAAATATTGAGCATCGCCAGCAGCACGAGAATTAATTGAGAAGGGAAGGGAAATTGGTTTTCGCATCCTCACTACGAAGCCCCACAAATATCAGCCGCCAATTACTCAAACTGTAATTCCATTTGCCTCCTAATTTCAGTCTGCATTGCATTGCTGGACTCGCAAGCGTGGAGAGTAAACGTTCAGAGCCAATTCGTTTGCAAGGTCATCTGAAGCACAAAACGAACGAACACGAACAAAACACGTTCTCGATTGACTCCTGGCGTTCGTCCTTCCTCCTGCTTTTGTGTCTCTGAACTTTGTCAATTCGTCACGATAATGAAATTACAATCTTTTTATTCAACATTCAACTGCACGAGAAGGACGGAAGGAAAAAGCGACGCAGGTTTTGATGTTCTTCCGCACCAACGAGTCCGAGTTCGGGCACGTCACGAATCACGGCCACGATGGCAAAGCAATCATAATTCTTATATTTGTTGAAGTCCTTTGACCATTAAATTGGCTTCAACTGCCCTCCGCCGAAGTGTGCGTGCTCTGTGTGTGCACAACTCATAACAATGAAGAGAAAGAGAAAGGACCTCCGCAAGTAAAAATGATGGCGTGATTATCGGCGTGCAACGCAATACGAAAAAGTTTGGTAGTCCAGTCGAGAAGAACTGTTCGCAATAGAAGAGGAATAAAAAGATTCAAAGATTCGTGAGCACGGTGAACTGGGCTGGGCAGGGCTGTCAGACAATCTTAACGAGTTCCGAGTGAATTTCCCTCGCAGACGTCAAACGCTTCCGCACTCGGCACAAAAATTTAGGCCAGGCATTTAAAAGAGGAGACTGGAAATCGATCAGCACAAATGCAAATGCAAGATTCACTCTGAATTATCAGACTAGGTCCTTAAACCCAGCAAGACTTGGCCAGGCTGTAGCTGGTTGGCCATGACATGGCTGGTGTTTAGTATTTGTCTTTCCACGCGCACGGAGCGCCGCGCTTTTTATTTATTATTTGTTTGTGTCGCCAGATAAATTGGAGGGTTGCGCAAAGCGAAGTATGTAAACAACCAGCAGCAATGTTCCCACATGTAATATTATTCTTGGAGTACGACGGACGACGAAAAGTGAGCAAACACTTTGGAAAGTAGATCACAAACATCATAGCAGCCTAGCACCTCCTTTGAAACTCAAAGGCCCGAGGAGCTCCAACCAGCCAGGCGACCTGCGCCGAGCCAAAATAATCACACAAACAAAAATCACGGCTCAAAATTTCACGACTGCGACTGAGGATGACAAGCAAGGGCGGATGAATTTGTAAACATGACGCAAACGCAAGTCGAGATGAAAATGCTCAGCCAGCCGATGACGAGCGTCAACACAACACACAGCGTTATTAGCGCCCTCGGCGGCCCATCCGACCACAAAAAGAGAAAGGCAAGATAAACAGCCAGGATTCTTTTTATTCGCGTCTTTTGAAGTGAGTTGTCGCTCGGGGTCGCTTTCGCTCCCGTCGTATTGCGTGGCTGATGCAATGACAACCACACCAGAATTATCAAAGCGCACGTTAACTTGATATGATAACCAAACCCAAAACTTTGTCAAAGGACCACATTTTGTTTAAAATTTCGGCTGTCAGTGCAATGCAGTACAGTGCTGTAAGTGGGTTTTAATGAAAAGTAGTTAAGAGTTTAAGATTACTCCATGCTGACACTAACGCGCTGACGCGTGCGTTGTTCGTGCGATCTGCGATTTGTTTAATTTGGTCCTGGAGTTTGGTTGCGAGATAAAATGAAAGTTTCATAAGTTTCATACACGAGTTCACACTTTCCTCACAGCAGCAGCAGATTGGGAGTGTATTTTTTAGGGCGCATCGGGCGCGGAAGAGAAGAGGACAATGAAGCCAGAAGCATAAACTGTGACGGAAATGACATGACAGTTAAAAACTTTCCTTTCCCTTCGCCCAGAAGAAGAGCAGCCCAGCACAGATTCAAATAAATACGAAATATGTAAGGCGCTTATATTTCTTTGATTCGGCAGTCGACGATGGCTTACGAGGAAAGGTTGTTTTTGTGCCGTACAGAAATCGCAAATCGCATTACATTCTCAAATTGAATTCAGCCGACGACGACGATGACGACTTTATGACCCAAACGCCAGTCTTTAACTCGCTCGCGTCCGTATTTTTGTTAATATTCAATCTGCTCACTGGAAAACTCATCACACGCACACGCTCGCTGCTCGCCTTGAAATGTGAAAATGTGTTTTCTCTTTTTATGAGTTAAATCGAATTTTCCCTTTTACTGGCAGTGGTAGTAAATTCAGCGGGCCGGGCGCGGCGGATGAAGTTAGCAACCACACGGAAGGAAACGAACCAAACCCCTCCGCTGTCGCTGCCTTTCCTCTCCGCCAAACTCCCTCCATTCACCTTGTCTACGGCGGGCAGAGCAAAGACAAGGGAACAGACGGCAAGGCACAGACACGCGTTATCTCTTTCGGTAAGGAGCAGCAGGACGGGAAAACTGAAAAGTCGAGCGTTTTGCGTGTCTTTGCACGGCACAAACCATTTAAAACAGGAAATGTACTCGCTGATTGCATTACTCAAAAGTGAAAATTACAGCACGAATTCGAAATTCGGAAGCACAAAGAAAGCAAAGCAGGCAGGGAGGCTGCTGTTAAGGAGTGATAAGGAATACTTTGCTTACTCTGAGATGACTGGCTCGTCGGGTGCGTCGCGGCGCCCCATGCAGATTTGTAAGCTGCCGGATCTGCAAACACAAACACAAACACGAATATCAGTGAGGTCAGTCGGGTCAGTCAGGAACAGGAAATCTCTCAGGCCTCGCTGTGGTTGTGATTGATTACCGGCCAGCAACATTGAGAAATTAGTGAGCGAGCCCGTCCTCGCGAAGTACTCCGAGGACGTCTTGATGTCCAGCATGATTGAAAATGAAACGGAAACGGAATTTAACTGGCTTGCGTATGCGTAGCGTAGGCGAGTGGTTTACATCGCGGGAGTTTTGTTTTATATTCCACCACACTTCAGAAACTAGAAAGACCTAAACTGCCTCGATGCTCGTTGCCTTCCTATCGCATGGCTCACTTTCACAGGAGTTCACCGACAAAACCGACACTGAACCGAAGCCGAAGATATGCCGTTTGGAGTGAAAAATGAGACACGTCAGGCGCGTTACGACTTTCGGCCGACACAATAACCATAAGCAATTTGCGTATTCACGGGACACTCGAAGAGACTGATGGCCACGATTTCCAAATCACTGCGACGGTCTCACTTGCGTTTGCGTTACAATTCCGTGCATGCACTTGTTCAACGCTGCAGCAAGTCGCAAGTGCCCTGGCTGGCGCTGCGTGTGAAGAGGAAGCGGTGAAAGGAAAGGTTGAGAGTTGAGAAAAAATGGGTTTTGTGCTCTACTCTGGCCAGAGCGGGCCAGAGTGAGTGAGTGCGGGGCTGGGAGTGTCAAGAGAACCGGAAAGACCAATGGAACCCGGGAAAGTACTCGCCAAACCCTCCTTCCTTTCCCCACGTTGCTCACAACTCGCACTCTGCTCTTCTCTTTATGCCCCACACCGATCTCGGGTCTTGTCTTGAGAAAGCGTGCACGCGAGTGCTCCGGCTCGGACTCCGACTTGAGCACACAACGTCACAAGTCAGGATTTATGCCGAGACGCATGCCATGGCCAGATTGTACATGGCGCAATTCATTTCTCTGAGCCCACGCTGAACTTGCGACGGCGACAAGACGGCCGTGCGCTGTGCGCCGTGCCCCGCCGAGCCTCGCATGCTGGCAGGCGGAAGCGACCCGGAACTGGATAACGGTGAGCCAGATATCCGAAGAGGAAGGAAACCAAAAAGGGAATCGGACGTCGCAACCTTTCAAACACTACACTTGGCACATTACGACCAAAACAACATTTGCAATTACCTCCTTTCGCCACCACGCAACTCAAACATTAAACACGTTGCTAATTTATGCACGGAACAAATGCAATTTGTTCGAATGAAAGCACTCGACGGCCAACGGAGCTTGTAATTAGCCACCTTTTGTATTGTATGTATTTCCGCATGATTCCGCGTTTGAGTCCGCTGGAACAAAATTCAGGTGCCAAAACTTTTCAGCAGAGTTCAAAGATTGCAATCTCTTTTCAATTATTTCGGCCATTCAAAACGCAGCAGGTTCACGCCGAGCTTTGATTCGAGAGTCGGTTATTCCCACGAGTCAACAAGGCACTCGAGCCCTTGTACGGGAACAATGGCTTCATAATTATGTTCTCACAGTAAATCACAGTGAGTTACGTGATCAAGTGGAAATGCGTCCAGTCATTAATCCCCCAATTGTTGGTGGCATTTCACGCATTTCATGCATTTCCCAGCTCACACTCGACGGGGCACAGCACAGGAGAGCACCGTGCTGGGTGTTGGACTGTGACCTTCCATCCGAACTTGACGCGGAGCATATTCTCGTATTCTGTTTCATGGTTTATGGGGCATGACACGACCCAAAGTCAAAACAGTCGGGCGAATGAGAGCGAACAGCGAATTGAAGTGATCGAGAATGAAATATGATCCTGACTCTGATTCCAGCTTTTACACTCGCACGCAGCGCAGGGAGGGAAGGGAATGCGAATGCCCTCACCGATTAACTCGAGCCAACATCAATAATGTTATTCAGAATTATGATGCCTGTGCGTGTGCGTGTGAGTATTCACAGTACATGAAGGTCAAAACCTAAACTTGCAACTGCAACACATTACTCTTGAATTATTATTACGCATTATGCATTACATATTACGCATTACCAGAAATTGAGCCTGGACAAGTAAGGCCAGGGCAGGACAGAGGTGGGGGACTCACAAACGCAATATGAATGCATGCTCGCATGCCTGCCAAGTAAAAGCTGAACCAGTCGAAGTCGCGAGACACGCGCCGGTCGCGTGCACACCGCATTTCATTAAGCAATCCATTGTTTCTTTTTAAGCAGCGTTAATGCACAGTGCACAATGTACAAATGTGAAATTGTAAAGTGCGCGTTGCAAGATTGATTTTTGGACGCAGTGCAGCTTGAAATGGAAATAAACACCAACGACCAGCAAACGCAAAAAAAAGACTTCGCTTTTTGCAGAAGTCGACTTCACCTTCTCCCGCCCGCTTAGAGATCTAACCTAACATCGAGGAGTCGAAGCACGTCATGTCGAGGTGCCGAATTGGAATTGTGATTCTACAAAAGATACCGCGAAGAAGCAAGTCGAAGGTTGGCCAAACCGTGGGTTCGTGTGGCGGGTAGAGTCGATGTTTGGGCGAAAAGAGCAAAAAGCAAAGAGGACTGAGCAGAGTCATTAGCCAGACTCCCTAAAAGTAGTCGAGTCGTCAGTTCAACAGTGCATCGAGCACTTATCTGCTCCGTACACGTACTCGTTCTCGCTCTCTTGCTCTCGTCGTGATGGTGTGGAAAGCAGAGTGGAAACCGGAAGTATCCCTATGGGAACAGAGAAAGCAGACAAGAAACCATCGATTTATTCTTTTGCCGCAGAGCAGAGAGCAACAAGAAGGCAGCCAGACAGAAGAGTCAAGCAGTCTAAAAAAAAAAGCACAGCACAAATCGGTGCCCGAGCACACAATGCCAGTACAGACCGAAATTAGTTTACTCAACTACGGAAGGCACAAAAACCGGATGAAATCACGCATCAAATCTCACGTTTTAATCGTTGTCCTGAGTCTCGCGAGGTACGAAACGCAATAAATTGGCATTCAACGCGAAAGCACAGGAAAGTGAATCTGAGGAGAATGCGACATGAATGCTGAATGCTAAATGGCTGTGCTCCGGCTGTGCTGGGCTGCTGGCGTGAGTGTTGTTAGGAAGTTGTGTTTCCCATTTGCATTTCCGCCGATAAGAAAGCGAGCGACATTAAAATGTACTGCATTGCACTCCGGTCGACGCGCTCGACAACTTGCAACTTGCTCCACTGAATCACGACACGGCACGGCACGATTCAGGATATCGCGGCCCAACTTTCGCTAATTTCTCTGTCCACGGCGCGCGCAGCGCAGGTCGAAGGAAATGGAAAGCGTCCGGTCAGAGACTCTCGAAACGTTAAATTCGACCCACTGGATTCCGAAATGAACACGACAGATACAAACACGGAAAGATTTGCAACAAATAAATTCGCATTTAGACCATCGCGTCGGTCTTTGTGGTTAATGCGATTTCTGTGATTGCTGGAAGGAAAGGGAAGCTGTAATTCCGACCGCCATCCGCCCAGCCTCCGCCTCGGCGTCGCGTCGCGGCGTTCAGCGGCGGCAGTCAATCTCCCGACTTTCCTCTTTCTTTGCCTTGCAAACCTTGTTAATGTCCGTTCGGAAAGATAAAATTTCCTAAACTGCTTTCCTGCTCTCTTTTTCCCATTTCTTCCCTCATTACGGCTTTCAGCTTCTGTTCTCCGTCCTGTGTGCTTCCTTTCAGCGTTTCAGCCAATTCCTTCATCACAGCGTCGCATTGAATTGAATTGAGTGAATAAAGTCCCAAGTCGCAACTTCTTTTTCTCTCAAATTATGTCAATCAACTTCTATTCATTCATTCGGCCCGCAGTAAAAGCATGTGAAGTTAACCACCACGAAATCGGGCATCGCATTAGCCAAGCAAAGCCACCAAAGGGAACAAAAATGTTGTGCTTTTAATCATTTCGAGCCGAGCACTCGGCTTTCAGCGCGACAACTTTGTAGAAATTAATAGAATAAGCGCGTGAGTTAATAAAGCGCGCGCACGAGTAATAAACCGACGACTCTTTCAATCTCAGCCCATTAATGCTCATTCATTTCACGCTTCTTCTCTCCACTGCTCAGTGCTCAGCGTCTCCCTTTTAATTTCTCCTCACTTCCGCTTTCTCCCAAACCCATTCAGTCCCATTCTCGATCCATTAAAACCAAATTTCTGCTGGCCGATTCTTCATTCTTCACGCAGCAGCGACGTTGGCGGACTGCATTTGCAATCTGAGCCGAGAGAGGAACGAAGTGAGACATGAGCACAACACCCCAGCACAGCACTCACTTCCGGTCTCCGCATCGACGAGACGAAAGACAAAAAGAACTCGACAAGGACTTTTCGGCTCGACCAGGCGTTTGTAAAAGAAAAGTCTTTTAATTTCTTCCAACTCATGAACTCCATTCTCAGGCGCCCACTCAAGGCTTCAAGAGCGCCTGTGAGCCGGGTCGCACATGCAAATGACGCTAACAAGTGACAAAGTAACTTTAATGAAAGTCTTGAATGACTCCAAATTATTCATTTGCTTCATAAAAATTCGGAAAGAAAGTTTGGCTTTGGGAGCTTGTGCTGTGTGCGTGGAGGAGGCATCGCGCAAAGGAAAAGCAGTAATATTAAAGAAGTAAAGTGAATAATTAGAACGAAGTTAAAGTTGTTCGCTCACTGCGTGTTTGGCAGCTGTTGCAGCGGGCGGGCCTTTAATAAAGTTTCGTCTCATCAGCCGCGAGTTTCTAATTAATAACGGAGAGAAGAGAAGTTTGTCTACTTGTCATGTGAGAGTGCCGTGCCGGAAAATTGAGACTTTCGCACTTTTCCCCGACTGGACAACTGCGCTCCAAATTCAGCGCACAACGCGGAGAAATGTAGGAAGCTACTTTAAACTTTGGAAAGCGAGAGCATTCTCAGCATTCTGGCTGGCGAGCGGAGTATTTTATAATGGGCTATGTTACGAGTCGAGTCGAGTTGTGATGGTTGAGATTTCATTTTGTTTCTGCTCAAGTGAGCACATCATCCGAACTTATGATAATACCAATACATTAGGCCCAAAACGCGATGGCAATGCATCACAATGGAAAATGTTGCGAGGGTGCGGTGCCAACGTGAACTCTGCAAGAATCCCGATGGCAATGCTGTTAGTAACTATTTTAAACGTGACTCTGGCTTCCTGCATGCAAGTTGGTCTTAAGGCAAGGCAATTACAGGCTCGCTCATAATTTCAGATTCCCACGAGAAATTAGTATGAAAATCCAAAAGCCATGAAAACACGATTATGATTACTTGACATATATCATTACCGACTCGACCACTTTCCCTGCCTACCAATCAGGCAGGTAGCCAGCAATTAAGTTCATGCAAAGCAGCGAGTCAGCGTCAGCACCCAAAACACAATTTTCACAATGGAAATCAATAATTCAGTGCGTGAAAGGGCGAAGGGGACTTGTAATGAGGTAACAGCAATGACGGTGGCACTGGGGACGACGGATCATGAAAGTATTACGGATTATTACAGTTATGCGGTCGGTCAGAGCTCCTGGGAATAAAAGTCAAAGTCAAGTGCCGTGACACATCGCACAAGTGGAAGGGGACATGCGATAAGCGATATCATGCGACTTCATCTTTCAACAGATCAACGGATCATGCACGGGAACAAAAAAGGTACGGCCCAGACTGGGCTACACTACGGCTAATTAGCTTTCTTTGGTGTTTATGAAACCTGAAGTGCTACCAAAGCAAAGCCCCTCTGCGGAGATCAGATCGTCAGATTACCCAGCTGCAAAACGCAGAGACAAAACGGGACTCAGAATATTTCAGTGTTAAACGACCGCATTTTGTTTGGATTTTGGAAGGTCCGTGCCTGAGGAGGGGAATTCGGGCTGCAATCTGCCGTCGGAAAGAGAAAGTTTCACACCCAGCAACTAGCAAAATGAAAGGGAAAGCCGCACTTGCTTATTGAGTGAAGGCGAAGCGAATACCCGACCGGAGGAGTGGGAGCCTTTGTTTCGGAGAACCGGGAAACTCTTTTATCCACAGCAGTGTAGATGGCTTCATGGGCAAAGTGAACGAGTTAATTCATTTATTCATAAACTGTAGCTGGGTTCATTTCCAGTTCAAATCCCGAAATTAGACAAAATGTACTCCATATCTGTTCATCCCACGCCATTTGTACAATGTGGGTTTGGGAGATATAAGCGCTTTCAATAAGCAGGTTTCCCTTTCCATTCATTTCCAGCTTGTACGCTTTGGCAATGGAGGTCCCGGGAGTTTAGTTTAGGTTTCGTGCACGGACAAATTGTCCAATCGGTTTATACTGAACGTAATTGCGGCACGGAAATGTTGACAAGATTACATTTGAGATTAGCAAAAATAAAACCACGTTGATGCCATCGAAGTATGCTCATTGCATTGCTCTTATTGTTCCACTGCTCATCAATAATTAGCGAGAATGATTTCCAATTAGAATAGTACTTTTAGATGCCTCTCTAGAAAATGCTCGTAAAAGCATGCGCGCTCGAGACACGCAGCATATTGAGGCCATCACAAAATACGATATTACTGCTTGTCATACTGCTTCTCGTGGATGCGATAATGCGACAATCGTTTTATTATCACTTTCATAATCTGCTTATTCAATTCGGTCGTGTGATGCGAGGGCCGGGCGATTCTATTTGAATGGATTCTTCCCTTTCGCATTATCGTCAAGCAGTACGGAGCACGAAGCTCATGAATGAATGAGTGAATGTCGGGTACGCAAGATTCGAATCTCCGTCGCGTTCACGTATTCGTTTCAATGGAAAAAAACCGGGTTCAGAGACGCATTTGCCGTGCATGCGAACCAGTAACAACAAATGACAGCCACGCGTGGCGTAATTCCATAAAGAAAATTCTATTAATTTTTGTGCACGAGCCGCAGGCCATTAATAATCAGCCAGATTGATCTCTTTTCTCTCAAGAGTTCAGCAATGCAGTGCAGTGCAGTGCTTTGGTGGTCTAAGCGGCTGGGAGGTCTCCTCTGACAGGTCGCGTGCACAGACAAGTTTTATGATCCACCATCGCAAATTCATAGATTCACAAAACAAGAAGGCAGGCAGGCAGAAGAGTCGGATCATCAGTTGCACGTTTCTCTTCAAAAGACCCGGATTATTGTACACTTGAAACAAGGGCAATATTTCAGGACGACCGTGACAAGTGGAAAAAGTTGGTCATGGCGCTCCGAACGTCGCTGCACAAGGAGCGTGACGACAAGTCTCAATTTCTATTCCGAGTCTGCCGAGAGTTTGCAGCGCAGGTAATTAGCGAAGAAGTCAAACTCACGGTCGAGGAACCACAACGAAAGGAGTCGGTGGAGTACTGTGCGGCTCCCGCCGACGAGAATTCGGATCATTATAAATCTTTTCGAGAACGCATGAGTGGGCACGACATCCAAATAAAATTCTGCTCTGCCTGGCCCCACGACTTGTCGTTTTCGGGTCGGTTATTCGTGCTCCATTCGTGTGCACTGCATTGCACTGCACTTATTTAAATGACAAGTCATAAGTCATTGTCCAAAAATGTAGCATCCTCCCATTTACGATTTACATAACGCATTAACTTTAAAATGTGTTATGCTGCCTGTGCTGCCTTCACGAAGTATTTAAATCAGAGTCTGTCCATAAACAAGAGTGACATCAACAAATGGATACCATTTTTCTTGGGTCAACAACATCGAGAAAGCATAAAGCATAAAACTTAGCAAACAGCGTTTGGCAGCACCAGGAATTTGGCACGCCGCGCAAAAGTCTGGGAAAAGAAGAGGCAGAGAGAGCAAATTAATTTTGGTGATAAAGAATAAAATACGGGCGAAATTTTCCAATTTGCGTCAGCACCCGGGTGCGCAGGCTGTCTGCTGATAAGGCGATGAATTTCGTGAAATGAATTTGTTTGAAACTAAAGCAGTTAACTGTCGTCCATTAGCGTGAGTTCTCTTGCCGTGCGTGCGTGCCTGCTTGCTTTGGCGCGGCGCACTGCATTGTGGAAGGGAGTAAATTACCCTTTCTTTGGCAAAGAATGGAAACTTTTCTTCCTCCTCGTCCGAAGAAGGAGTGGAGTGTCATCATCTAATCGCAAGTTAAAATGTAGCGTCATCATCGCCACTGCCTGCCTGCCATAAAGCAGGGCAGAAGCAGAGAAAAGAACGCTGGTGAAGAAAGTCGGCTGTCGTGCGCTGGCTGAGCGGAAGTGCTGACGTGAGCCCATTCCCGTCCGGAAACGAGCCATGCGATGAAAAGAGATGCGATGCGCTTCGTAAGCACGCAGAGAAAGCAAGACGCAGAACAGCACAGCCAACACGCTTCTGTCTTTATGCCGTGCTCACAAAGCGAGAGAAGAATTTAGAATTCTTCCTTCCCTCACGAAACCCATCGTCCAATCCACGCCACGCTTGTCTTTCGCCTTTCTTTCGTGCTCGCTCGCTCGCTCCTTCTCGCATTCCAGCCACGCTCCCACTGCTCCGTTCGTGTGAGACGCCCTGGCACGGCCACGGATGGCCACGATTCTCCATCTTCATTCTCTCCACAACACCTCTCACGAAATGAAGAACACACGCATTTTACCGTTATTATTTTAAGACGAGAGAAAATGTAAGACTAAAATAAGAATTTATAAATTATGGCAGGTTTGGCTTCGAGGAAGGAGTCGAAAAAGGAGAGCAGATTAAGGAAAATGGGAGCAGGCATTTTAATGACAGCTCTGCCACTGTAGCGCTAGCATTGTTGGCTGGCGCAATCTCTTTCATTTGAGTGTAGAGTTACTCTGCACTTCCTGCCAGCCAGATTGAGTGGAAGAAATGGCATTTTCGGGTTTCAAATAAAGCGTCAGCGTCATGTATCATGCACGAAGCACGACGCTCTCGTCTCGCTCTCTGCTGGTGCAGGCATTGTGGACTAGATTGCATTACGCCATTACGCACGCTGCCATTATGAACGACTTTCCTTCCAGCCACTTTTGGCACCGGCGTTCGGTGGCACAAAGCGAGTTTGGGAAAGTGATTGAATAGCTCGACTTATCAATACACTTTCTGACTTTCTATGCCGAAGGATTTCTCTTACTCGCGATGATAACAAATTTCGTGCGAGTCGACTCGTGAGTCAAAGGACAATTCGTTTTATGGTCCCGACTCCGTTTTTATCTCGCAGCCAGGAAATTTACGACTACGGCTTGGGTCTTGGCATTTACGAAATGTCAACTCAACAACCGAACCAACCAACGAGCGAGCAAGCGAGCAGCGCGCCAACGCGAAAGACGAAGGCGAATGGGTGATTCGGGGTAAAATGCAGGCAAAACTGAAGAGGAGAAAGAGGCCATTTATTTATTGCCAACTCTTTGAACCCAACTACGTGTGTCTTGACTCTTGACTCTCGTTATAACAAAATCCATAATTCAACGATGAGCGATCGAAGAAGAAATTCTGCCACGACCCGTAACGACCAACGCTTGAGGAAGCATGGCCATTTACAATTTGCAGTGTGGTAATTTCGGTTATGCAATTTGCCCCCATAAATCATAGCCCGCGCGCGAAGAGGTGAATGTTTACCTGATTTGGTGACTGCAGACGAAGAGAGCGATCGACCGGAGCCACCGCTCGCGCTGTTGTTGTTGGGTGTTGATGAGCTATTAGCATCAGAGTCAATATTGGTCGACGAACTAATGGATGAGCTGTACGAAGACCCCTTCACTAAGCCACTTCCATTCGCGGTCGATGCGGACGACGACGAGGACGAAGGACCCTCGACACCTGAAATTCATTACAACAGACGAATACGAATTATTCGCCTCTCTGCTCATTCAGTCATGAGTAAATGGATGACGCGAAGACACGAAAGCGGGGGTGCTCACCGAGAGAATTAATTGGCGAAGACGATGAAAGGCCGCCCGGCTTGCTGTGGTTGTTGTGTCGATGATGCGATGATGACAACCCTGCGCACGCACAAAAAAGAGGAAAACAGTCGAAATTGATTATCCAATTTGTAAGTCATGCATATTTAAAAGAATGGCTCTCCGATCGCCTGCATTTGCGTTTCGATATGATCGCGATTGAGTAATTGCGCATTCTACCAAATTTCATCGCTGATTAACTGATTCATATCGCAATCGCGGTTCATAATTGAGTAAATAATAATGATTGTGAATCGAAATTGAGTGAGTAATAATAGAACGGGGCGAATGGGGGCAGGCAAAGAGAGATGCGCCGAGCCGCGCCGCTGCACTTTGCTCGTCATCGTCATCCACCCGTCCATCAGTCTTCATTTCGGCATTCGATTCGCGTGACGGGCCACAATTACACCACGCACAGTCATAACCTCATAACGCATATACATGCACAGGCTGCTGCGGGATGCCGGCCGATTCATATTCATAAATAAAGAACACTGCGCATTGTAACAATTGACTCAATCAACCTGCAATGAATGAACCGACCTCGGCCCGGCTGCTTCTTTTTATTCAAACCCCGTGCCATGACTTGCCGTGCTTTTCCGTGGAAGGAAAGATGCGGTTGGTCGATAATTACGACGACTGACAGCCGACCGACCCAACGTGGTTTACCTTTTCAAAAACTGTACTCATTTGCTACGCTGAATCATTAAAAATCTCTTCCGTACAATGTCTTTTAGTCTTTCACTCTGACTTGACTTGGATAATGTGGAGTCACAACTTAAAATTATTTGTTCATCATCGGCGCGTCGTGCACCGTGCATTTCGAAATGCACTACCATCGAAAATTGCGCGGCCAATCGCCGACGTGTGCAGAGTTCATGATAAATTGCGTTGGCACTTGACATGATGATTCTGGCACGCGACTTAAATTGGTCTGATCCAGAACAATGAACAGAGAAGGATAAACTACCAGTGAGAGTGTTTTACACTTGCATGGGAAAGTGCTCATAATCCTTTTGAATTGGATGTTCCCAGCAAGTAGCGAATGCGTGCACGGCGTGCAGTGATGAATGACTGACCATTTGAAATTTAGAAGTACGTAAAAGCAAGGCTGAAAGGCAGGCAAGTGAATGTCAATAATGAGCCTGTGCTGTACTCGGTTGAGTGGCTCCTCACAAAAGACCTTTTCGAGTTGACACCAACCAGAATGTTTTGTGTCAAGTCAAAATGTTTTAGAGTCAAAAGTCATTTTTCCCGTGAGACCAGTGAATTGGCCTTCCGCGACGCAACAACAAAGCTTGTGTTGTGCCGGCCGATATTTACGCACAGGGCGCAGTTCAATTGTGCATAAAGCGACGGAGGGGCTTCGCTTCGCTTCAATCCTTCCAAATTGAGATCGCCCCAATAAAGCACAAGCACACGACACACGAGAGATCACCCACTGAGACCAGCCAACAGCCATCAGGCCTTCATGACTTTTGAAATATGTTCATGCCAACTCAATATGTGCTTCTCGTTTTTTCTCTCTTTTCTTCAACTTTTCTCCCACCAACTCGGCAGGGCAATTCGGGCTTGTAAATTATGTAAACACAATTCGGAGAAACACGATTCAGCCAAGCAGCTAATCTGCTTTTGATCGGCCATTTCTTGGAATTTATCCACTGCTGCCGCTCTTGTGTGTTTAGCCGGAGTGATGTGATCACTCTCCACTCACCCAAATGAAATGAGGAGGCAGAGGAGAAAGAGCAAAAGAAAGAAGAGAAAAATGAAAGAAGATTGATGAAGCTGCTCCGTTTGCGTTTGCGTGAATGAACGACAACAACGGCAGGCAGGCACGAATCTTATCTGATCCGCATTGTTGTTGGTTGCGCATGCAGTCACCAGGAAAGGAAGATGCTTCGCTCTTCTTGCCCGTCGCTGTCAGAAACAATTTCACGGATGTCGGACTCCATTCAGCCACGAAACGAACAACGAACGACAACACAACTCTTGTATTGCGTCCAGCCTGTAATTTGCAGTGGAGATCTCCTCCGCTGATTTTCCACTCAAATGATGATGAATGATGGATCGATCAATACTCAGAAAAGTCTACGGTTTCATTTCGAGCTGCAGGCGCAGCGCACGGCTTTCTTTTCTCCTTCTCCGAATTCTTTCATGCATTGAATTATTACATGGATTGTTGGGAGTCAACCTCCCACGCACTCTTAAGCGAGAATAACGCAGGCGACAAGACAATCAATTACCTGGCCCGCTTCTTTTCTCCGCTGACGAGACTCCGTCAAGAATTCTGCCGCAGAGGCGTTCGTCGTCCATGCCGCTGCCGTTGCCGCCGCCGAGTCCGTCGAGCACGTGATGGTGGTGCGAGGCGTGGTGGGAAACGGGGCTGAGGTCGCTCATGCTCAACTCGTGTCCGTGTCCGTGTCCGTGGCGGTGGCTGGCGGCGCCCAGCTCGGTGTTGCCCAGACTCAGGCCGCTTCGGCCGCCGCCCTCCGAAGTGTGGTGATGGTGAAGGTGCGCGTGGGCGTGGTGGCTCGAACTGGTCGTCGTCGGTGGCGGCGGAGGGAAGTTCATGCCCAGATTAGGGAGTGCGCCGAAACTCGCGCTGAAGTAATTGCGACTGTCCCGCGAGACGACCGCCTCCGCCGTGAGAACGGCCTTGGCCTTCTCGACGGACTGCTTCAGCTGCTCGAACGTCGACATGCCGTTGCAAGGCAGGGCAGGGAGGCGGTAGGGCGCCCAGTCGCCGCCTCCGTCGCACTCAACCTCCGCCTTGATGCTGAAGGGGCTCATACCTGCAATCAAAGGAATACATTGTGCGTTTTGTGTATTATTGCATGAGTGTTCACGTGGTACGCGAAACGTGAGACCGGAAGTGCAAAGGCGCAAAAGGCGAGAGCTGACCTACGGCCGAAGTCATGGGACCGCCGACTCCCGTCATTCCGCCTCCGCTTGACATCCGCTTCAGTTCCAACGCTGTCTGATAAGAGCACGACGTGTCATACATCGTCGGGAGACTGTTTCCAGGCGCACTCGTGACCATCGCACTCACGGACGACATCATTTGCACTCAACGCTTTCAGCCTTCTGCTTTTCCTGCACAGTCATGTAAAAGAGAAGATGTGTGAATGTTCATGCAAATTTTGGCAATGCAATGTAAATAATTCGCAGCGTGCATCAAGACATTGTGTTAGCGCTTGGCTGTTGATAGCGATCAACCCAGCGACAACGGCCACATACTACATGGAAGTGGATGGCGGTTGTGGCACGGTTTTGATTGCTTTATGCGCCTGTTCCTGATCGGAAGACTTTCTTGCATCCGCTCCCGACCTGCACCCGCACGGAAGTGGCCTTCCACTCGCACAACACGCACACGCACGCAAGGAAAAGCGTGAACAACCTGCCTGTTCATTTCGAGTGCAGTGTAGTGCACTCGGAAATGCATTTCTCGATTCACAGATTCGCAAAATTTTTGCAACCGAGTGTGAATTCACAGACAGTTGCAGCGCTTTTGAATTTCTTACCTTTGTAAATTGGAGATCCGGATCCGGGACACACAAACACAAACACGGTAGTCGTAGTTGGAGCGACGCACGTTTCTCCTTTTCGCCTTTTTGCGTGTGAGCGTTGGTTTTCCTTTTCCGTTTTCTTCTTTTTCCGTTCTGGCGTTCCGCGTAACGCGTATTTTAAGTTTTTCGCAGGTCGTGCTGTAATTTCTGCCGGTGTTGATAAAACTGCCGGGAGCGGGAGAAGGAAACTCTTGTGACTTCCTGCAAACGTCCGTCGAGGACAAGTACCTCCTTCCTGTTCCAGGCTGCTTCTCACCAGCTCGCCAAAAGAGACCCGCTTTCATTCCAGCGACACAGCCTGAAGCAAAGGAGAGCTTTCTTTCTCGATCATCAAGACACGCGGACACGCTTTCCCGTGCGCGCTTGTTGCCCGACTCTGTGGAGGGCCACCCCTCGCCCTCTCTCCAATGAAGACGCGAGGACACAACGAGCAGCAGCAGCAGCCGAGCCGTAAAACAGTAGAGACTCAAAGCAGGCCAAATGCCGAATACTGAATGCCAACTCCACCCAGCCTCCGACTCCGCCCGCCCGCTCTCTTCGCCTTCGCTGGCTGTTTTTTCTCTGCCACTTTCTTTTATTGCTCTCGCCCGTAATTGCCTGCCAATTGCGACTACATTAGATTATTATTATAATGGCACTGCAGCCTACTTTCTCCTCTCGCGCTTCTTTTTTTCTTATTATAAACGCTTTCGCACGGGTACGGAAATCATGCGGAAACTACAACGACTTTTTTCCTTCCCGAGCACACAACAAACGTATTTACAAGTTCCGAAATTCGTACTACTAAGTATTTAATTGCGAGTGAATAAAATTATAGCACGATTATGCACAACTCATAATTGCGGGCTACGACACAAGAAGTCAGAACGGCGAAAGACTCGTGTTCGCGTTCCTATCGCTCGATCTTTATTACAAATTAGCCGACATGAAACGCGAACGCGAAACCTCGTGCGAGTGCCGGTTTGGATTGTTTCTTGTTCGCAGTTGACAACTGGCAACTGGCACACACACGGCGTGGAACGCAATTAGCAATTAGCCAGAATCCAAATGACTTCGACTGCAATTTTGGGTCGGTCGGCCACCCGTCCACGTCTTGGCGAAAATGAGGGCTAATTATATGCTTGAGAATGTGGTGGAAATTGTTCCAAGAAGTTTAGGCACTTTGAATTTGATATTTGAGTTTCCAGTCTCGATTCATGTCAACAGCGCATTAGGCACAGTGATACGACCATGACGCGGGCAGGCAGGCACATTTTCTTATCGAGGCAGGTTTTCTCTCCGAAGGCTGAACGTGAATGCTTTCGTCCCGCGCCGCGATCCGCAATGGAAAAAGCTGAAATCGAGGAACCTGTCTTCAATTTCAGTTTTCGTGCCCCGTTCGAGAAGCGATTCGGCTGAAAACGCGAGTACGAACCAATTCAAAGGCTGCATTCATGTCAAGTGAGCATTTGAAGAATGGCATGAAATCTGATAGCTTTGTGGCGACTGCGACTGCGATACGATCCGAAAGAAAATGAGCAATTCGAATTACACCACACGCGCGTGTCGTGTAACTTGCAACACGCTCAACTTGTTCAGTAGGCTTGTAACCATAATTGCCCTGAATTACGCATTCTACCCAAGAAGGAATTCCCAAATTCCATTCTGCACTACAACAAAATCGACGCCGAGAAAGTGGAGACGTCACAGCCTGAAATCGGGCGATGTACGCCGATTTTTCATTGAAATGTTACAGAGTTTGTTTTCTACTCTTCACAGCACACACACGCACGTACGGGCAAAGACACGGGGAAGTATCGACTCTGATTTTGATTCAATAGACCGAATTACAGTATTACAGAGTGTTTGTGTTTCTCTTCTTTATTCTTTGGCAGGGCGCGAGCGTTCGCTTTCGCGTTCGGTGAAAGTGGGAGATAACGACCGACGCCCCACTGGGCGCTCTCGCCTTCAAGCTTCCTCGCAACCCTCAAGACAATATTTCACTTTTCACTCCGGCCACGGTGGCGTCGGCGCGCCGTGCTTCTTCCAACATTTCTTGATTGTTTGATGGTCGTGGTCGTGGAAAAATTGCGCAGAGTTTCGACTGCAGAAAGCAGACAACGATTTTTAATTTAAATTCTATAATTTTTCAATACTATATTTCAATTCAATAGAACAAGAAAATAAACTAGGAAAGACGAGCTGATGACTTGACGAATTTCAGAAAGTCTAAACGGAATCTTGGCTGTGGATTTCGCTAAATAACGGCTGGTTGGGGTAAAATGAGACTGGGAACTTGGGACGTTGTTTCCTTATTTCAGTTTACAGTAACTAAACACACATCGAACAAAGGTCACCGTCGCTATTGAAGTGTATATTCCTGCGTTCGGACAATTCGGAGTCGAGTCGCGTGCCGATTGCGTGCGTTTCTTGTCCTGCAGCAGCATTGCACCGACGACCGGTCGACCCATCGACCGAGTGCATTATTGACTTTTGGAAACAAGGCCATTTTTAGCTGCACTGCACTCCAGACCAGCCGTGGGTCGGAGTAATTAACGCCGTGCTCCCGAGTCGCGTGGCCGCTCTTGCTGGGAACCGACCTGACTCTTCGCATGCGTTGTAGGTTGTTTTATTCATTCCGAATTATTGAAAAGTGATACAAACGCCAAACGAGTAACCCCGAACTGGAAACCTTTTCTGACTTTTCTCACGTCGCGAGACCCAGGCGACGACCCAAACCTCCCCTCGTCGTGCGGCTCAATGAAAGTCAGGCACCGAATTGACTGAATTGTGTTTATGGCCAAATATTTGTGTGGGGATGAAAGAGGATAATTACATCGCGTTCTACCTGCGCTGCGCCTGTACTAGCGATGCTCTTTTCGGGCACGCTTCCCTTCCAATTCCAACCAAACCACCCTCGTTGTTGTTTCGCTCTGCTCGACCCTGCTGTGTGTGTGCCTAGACTCATGAAAGCCTGAATAATGTGAGTGAGGACGATGATGATGATGAACTTTACTTTATTGCATAATCGGTTAGAGCTGTATTATTTCCCCATCAGCTTCTCATCAACAACCCAGTCAAGTCACCCAAGCGCAACTGTTCAACAAAACAAATTCAGTTCATGTTGAGAAATATCAATATTCAATGGTGTGTTATTCGCGCGCATTTCCATCTCGAAGAGTCTCGGGCCTTCGGCCTTGGCGAGAGAGAAATTTTACTAATTGTCTGCCTGCCTGGCTCTTTAAAATAAATACTCCATCATTTTAGGATGATTAGGAATTAACTACTGGTCGCAGGTGTTGCTGCATTCAGAATTGTTGTCCTGCAATGGCTGACTGCAGGCTGATCAAGGCGCTTCTGTTATTCCTGATTTTTGTTGCTGCTCCCTCATCACCATTGGCTCGCCTGAGCCTGAAGTCCTTCGGAAACTTCTGCAGCGACACGTGGGAGTGCGACCCGTCCACCGCCACCACCTGCCTCGGCGGCCAGTGCTCGTGCATTTACTCATGGATGATTTACAACGAAGACAAGTCGAAGTGTCTGTCTACAGTCGGAAAAATGTGTGATTTGGATATAGACGTCAAATTCCTCGAATGCGTCGACAATGCAGTCTGCCTGAACCTCCCGGATGAGCTTGGAAATCCGTCCCCGCAGTGTGTATGCGTTGCTGGCTTCCAGGCGGTGCAAAAAACGGTCTGCTCCGACGTGAACGACGGTCTGGCTAGTTCGTTGAATCTCACAAGTGCGAGCGCCCGCATTTGCTGTCCGGCTGCTGGCAATTGAATAAAAAGTCGAATTGAAACGAATGCAATGGATAAAAGAAAAACTACTGAATATAATAGTCACTGTATAAATGAGGGAACAAAAACAAACTACCTCACAATCGAATGCCGATTCGTCTCACTTCCCAATTAAGTTTAACTCCCGTCTTTCGTTCGATGTCTTCCCGGACAGAGTCTCCCAAAGCCTCCAAGTCTTCGGCCGAGGCAGAGCCCGTGTTGATGAGGAAGTTGCAGTGCTTTGGAGAAACCTGAGCCCCGCCGAGTGCTCTACCGTGCCAACCTGCCTCAGCGATCAGTTGCCAAGCTGCGGAGTCGGAGTCTGGGGGATTCGTAAACGTGCAGCCCGCCGTCTTCTCGTTCACTGGCTGCGTGCCCGCCCGGTAGTCCATCATTTCGTCGATCGTACTCTCGATCTCCTCCCGCGACTTGACGAGGTAGTCGCCCCGGAATCGGGCGCCCACAAAAATCCAGTCTTCGGGCAATCCGCAATGCCGGTACGAGTACTTCATCTCCGACACCGTCAGCTCGTGCACGCGACCTCCGTTCGGATCCACGACTCTTACGCCAATCAAACAGTCACTCACTTCCGTTCCGTGAGCTCCAGCGTTCATGCGAAGTGCACCGCCAACTGTTCCGGGAATTCCGCAGAAGAATTCTAGGCCACTGATTCCAGCCCTGGCACAGAGCTTGGCGAACTTCAATTGGGAAATTCCTGCGCCGCATTCGACGACCTTTGCATTTGAGCCAACCGACGGGTCGTTGATCACTTCGAAGTGTGCGAATCCACGCCCAAGGATCTGGACGACGAGGCCAGGCACGCCTCCGTCTCTGATCAGCACGTTGGAACCCAGACCCAGCGGTGTCACTTTCATTCTTCGTGGCTTCGTTTTCAGCAGCGTCAGTAGCTGCTGCAGATCTGCCGGGCGAAAGAAGAAGTCGGCGTTTCCACCTACCCGAAATCTGTTGTAGGCTGCCAACGGCCAATTCACCGAGCAGCTGTCGCTGAATTGTGTTGCCACCAGACTCTCGAAGGAGACTTGCCCTTGCTTTGGCGGAGTCAGGTCAGCAGATTTTGTCCGGGAATACAAAAATATTGCCAGTGGAATTAGGAAAAGCAAGAGCACCACCAAGGTCAAAGGGCAGAGGTCACTGAACAACGTCGTCAGGGAGCGCATCGTCTCAATCACGGCACACACCATTCTTAGAACTCAAAAGGAAGCACCGACTCACATGAATAGATCTAAAATGGTTTGATCACATCGGCAGATTCCATCCAGAGAAGGAGTCAATCGTTACAGTCACAGACAGCCTCGTAAATGTAAACTGAACAGATTCGTATCGTATCGTGTATCCGATTTATTGTTTACGTTTCGTCTCTGCGGACAAGAAACAAGAAAGAATCGATTCTGTGAACTGTGAGCATAAATATTTATGCCGCGTTTGAACTCTCACATACTTGATAACTATGCTTGATGCTATTCACCTCCGTTGCGTTGTGGTTTAACGTTCTCATGATTTGCGGTTCAACACGTTGGTCGGGCCTTTTACAAGATTTATGCATGCCTGTGGTAGTTGAAGTTTCATTTCGATAACTAATTGCCATTGAGATCGGCCCAGAACTCCAACTGTTTAAACTGATCGATAAGATTTCGGTCATTAGTTAAAGAGGTTTGCTTTTATTCAGTTGAAATCACAGCCTAACACTTCCAAGCGATCACACCAGCAGCAGCAGCAGCAGAACAACAAGCATGCGTACGAATTTACGAATTTATCAATTCACGTCTTCGTGGGGCTCCTGATTCCACATTCAATTTGTACAAGGCACCATTGTGAAACAATTGCAACCCAACTCATGAATAAACTACTTAAAATGCGGCTTAACGAGCATCTTAACTCAAACACTCGACACTCCATTATGCAGCCTGCCTAATTTGTGCCTAACTTGAGTAAGAGTACTGAGATTTGCTGATTTGCATGCCAATGAATCTGAGAGCCTAATAATCGCAAGGATGCTCGAGGTACAGAAGGCAGAAGGCGAAACGACGAAGAGGCAGCACGAAGGCAGCAGCATGCTGCTGTATAAAATGTACAGAGCACTTTACTTAAAAGAATTTACAAGGATTCCGGCATTTAATTCCTGAAGCAGATTAAAACAAAACCTGAAGCGCTCGAATTGCTACTTCCAATCGATTGTGAGTGAGGACAAAGTTCCAATTTCCGAATAACATGAATGAGAGTGGCTTATTCTTAATTAGTGTACCGCTATAGCAGAATAGCAGTGCAGTGTGTTTTATAATTATTGGTGTTCTATAACGATGAAGATGGCCTGGCCTTCTTAATCTTCCATACTCGTCCTCATGCTTCAGTACTCGGTTGTTCGTGTTGTTTCCTGAACCACGTACACCTGGTTTTGGTTGCCGGGCGTGACGGAGGTCGTCACAAAAGACCGGTGCTTGGCGCGGATGAGAGAAAGGTTGCTCTCGGCAGACTCGGCGCGCTCCTCAGCAGCTTCCAACTCGCGCTGGAATCGCCGGACTCTCGTCACGCTCGAGGCGGACACGTTCTCCTGCAACATAGATTTCGGGTTATTGGCGCACTTCCGAAGGCGCAAGACTCGCAAGACTTGCCATTTCCTGCAGTTGTCTCTTGTAGAGATTAGCTTTCTGGCCGACTTTGTCGAGGGCTTCCTGGAGCAGGCCGATGTTGGTCTGATCCTCTTGACTCTGCATCATGATTTCCTTGACAGAGCGCTCCTTCTTCCGCAAGATTTTGGTGGTCTCGGCGTGGCGGCGTTTCTCTTCGTCCAGTTCAAGTTCCAAGTCACGTAACTTAAATAATATTCCATGTGACTCAATTAGTTTACTTTCTTCTACAATAAAAGTAGAAGAAGGAGGTTGCTTACTCTGGCTTCCAGCTTGGAAATAATTCGCTTGCCGCCAACGAGTGCGTTTGTCTCGACTTCCTCCAGACGCACAGTCAGGTTCTTGACCTCAATCTCCAGCGTCTTCTTGATGCTTTCAATCTTCACGATGCGCTCCTGCTCCTCGTGCAACACCTCCACTGTCCTGCTCAACTCTACCTGAGACTTCTGGAAGCGGTCGTCAGCCAACTGCCAAACAAGAAACAAAGATTCCAAAATCATGAAATCGAAATCGATCCATCCCAAAAGTGAGCACAGAAGGTGGTTGCATTACATACCTTGAGCTCCTTCGACAGTTCGTCGTAGTCGGCAGTGATGATGGACAGTTCTTGCTCTAGCTTGGTCTTGGTCGAGGCGAGGTTGATGTTGATGGTCGTGAGCTCATTCACTCGCGTGAGAGCCTCCTCAGCACACTGTTCAGCTCCACGCTTCGCACGAAGTGCCTGTGGAATTAATTAATTTCAACAATTGACAATTCGGTTGGAGTCTGCGAAGACGGAAGGAGCGTACGGATTCCAATCCATTGCGGACTTCGTCCAGTTCAGCCTGAAGCGAGTTTGCTCTACGCTGAGCAGCGCCGTATTGGTCCAAGGCGATTTGAAGCTGCCGCTGCACCTCCTCGTACTGCGCCGTCAACTCCTGCAACACAAAAAGCAGAAATAGAGGTCAAACACCAGCACACAAAATATAGTCATGGAGCTCAGGCTCGTTCAGGACGTACATTGATGGTGATGCTCTGCTTCTTGATGGTTTGCTGCAAGGTGATGTTGTTCTTGTTGGCCACATCCAGCGACATTTCCAGCTCCGTGATTTGAATCTGCAGCTTCTTCTTGATCCGCGCAACTTCCGTCTTCAAACGAGTCTCGGCTTCCACGAGCCGGCCGTTCAGCTGCTCGATTTCAATCGCCATTTGCTTGCTGAAGGAAATAGAAAAAGGAAAGCAGAAAAATTAGCTTCCAATTCGTTCCATTGAGCTGAAGCTCCAGTTTTATGAGGTCCGTGGTCAAATGTTTATGTTCCAACCCATTTTCACAATCTACCCACTCCTTACCACTGCTCTCTGAGAGCTTCCGTCTCAGTTGAGTCGCTCGGAGTCACGACCCCGACTCCTCGACTTTCTAAACTGGCTACGCGCTGCCGTCTCTGAATGTCAGAGAAAGGCGAGGACCACGCGGATTTTGCTGGAAGGGAGCTCGCACTTCCTTCAAAGTGAACCTTTCTGGCTGCCACGACAGAACTCAAACTCTTGTTTATTGAATTCGCACTGGCCGAAGCCTGAACGACCACCGGTTTATTGTATGTCATTTTCGTGTCAAAATCGAAATCTCTGACAGATTTCTCCGTGGCGGTGAAAGCACCGAAGGAACGTGACTTCCTGACTCCGCTCGGGTCGGACGAGGTGGGCGACGAGTACATCTTCGCCCTCGTCAGATTCTGACTCGCGATCTCTCTGCTTTTCTCTCTCAGTGCGTTGATGGTCGGTGAAGTGGACATGACGGCTTGTTTGATGCTCTCCTTGCTCATTGAATACTGCGACGAGAGCCCTGAACCGGGACTCTTGCTTCCACTCGTCAGTTTCGCCCGGCCATCAACTCTGAACCCTGTGTATTTTTGAGTGTTCAGGTCGCCACAGCTGCTTGACCCCGACAACGGGTTGATGTTCCATCGACGGAGGTGGCGCGTGCTTGGAGTGCACGTCGCCCGTCGGCCCAGCCCGTCCTGCCTCTGCCAGTTGTCTTCGTCAGCCGCCCTCACGAAGCTCTCCAGCTCCCGCTTCGAGTACGAGTTAACTCTTCGCACAGGTCGGTTGTCCAGGAGGCCGATTTCGTCGGAGAAGGGCAAGTGCGGCAGTTCCTCGTCTCCGTTTGTCCTGGCGGCGCCTGGGTCACTCGTCGTCATGTTAGACAGCTTCTTGTCCAAATAGTCAATCATTGGCTGGTAGACACTGAAGCCAAAGTTGAAGTTGTCTTCGTAGGTCGCCGTGTGCAGGGCTCGCGGCCCGCCAGGGCCCGAAGCTGGTGCTGGTGCACGGGAATCCCACCGGCTCGCAGCGATGAGCGCCATCGCGGACGATGAACCAGCCATTTTTAACTCAGTCGCTTTCTAATTATTACAACACTCACACGACTTCTGTCTGAAAATGGCCAGCATCGCGATTTGCGACTCACAAGTGCAAATGAGGAACAATTACGGAATTCTTCCAGAATTACAAATTATGAACGCTTGTTGCGTTGCGTTTACAAGAGCAGATGTGATGCTTGAGACGGCCTCATTACAACATGAAATGTGTCAGTTTGATACAAGCTCATAGCAAATGCAAAGTGTCTAATCTAGCATCCATTTTCATCTTCACCAGCCGCGCGGAGCCCGAATGGAAGTTTGTAGTAGAAGTAGGACGATGCATTGAAACTTTGAGAACGGAAAAGGATACAAAAATAAAATGTCAAGCGGATCGGAGTCAAGTTCTTGTCTTTTGGATGCTCACTGCTCGGTGCCAACTAAAATTGAATAGACTACTTTTCTCTAAAAAAAAATAGAAGCTAAAAATATAAATAATTCTAGCGGGGCTGCCTCCGTTCATGCTCAATCGAACATTACAGCCAGAATTACGTAATCTTGATACTATAAACTATACACGATGATGCTCTAGTCTTCTGGCCTGCCAGTAGTGCCGAATTTCATTCAAACAACTTATAACGTAACGGTGGAGTGTCTAATAATTTGTTCACGTCAAGGTTTCCGTCACGGATCCTTGCCGAGATTTCAAGATTTCAGAGGAAAAATGTATGTTTTTCAATGTCTCGGCGGCCGGGCACAGGCAAGGTTCACTCTTGAGAAAAGTGGGAATGCAAAGCACGAGTGGTCCAAAACATGAGTTATGACCACAGAACCCCACATGGCCCATAAAACAGACAGGCTAACAATCCTCGATTGATTGGGCCGAATTTTGGTCAAGGATGAGGGATCACTCCGACTGGCCGACTACTCACTTCCACAAAAACAGTCAAATAAATAGGAAATCTTACCGCAATGCCTCCATTTCCTCTTCCTTCTCCTGTAGACGGCGCTCGGCCTCATGGCGGAACTGAGCCAGCTCCTGAGACAGCCGTTGTGCCCGGGCCTCCTCCGACTTGCGTCCCTGCGCAGGTCAAACGATCGATCGCATTAATTCCTTGCTCGTGCTGTCTTCCTTTTAATTAAAGGGAGTTGGTAACTTACGGCTTCGGCCTCTCTGTAAGCGGCGCTCAGTTCCTCTCGCTCGTTCTCCAACCGTCTGCACTCGAGTTCCAGTTCGTGATAGCGACGGTTGATGTCGGCCAGCGTATTCTTGGTTTCGTGCAAGTCATCTGCCACAAATTAGTTTAATTTGTTGCTAGTTTTATGAGTACTTCTGCAAATTATTCCAGTGCGCCAGTGGCCGGTCAATTAATCGATTAATCCGACTCACCGCTGAGTTTCTTGTTCTCCCTGGTCAAGTAGTCCTTCTGCTCACGAGTCTTGTCCAGTTCGTGAGTGAGTTGCTGAATCTGCTGGGCCTTGACCCGGTTGTCTCGTTGAGCAGCTTCGTACAGTCCAGCAAGTTCGTCCAATTTACCCTTCAGATCAGCGTTGAGGCGGTCCAGTTGGTCAACTCGCTTTTGCAATTCCCGAGCAGTTCCATTCGCCTGTAATTTGACAAGTTTACATTTACAGCTCTCACTTCTGTTCGTTGGCTTTGGCTAATTAATTAATTAGTGTTTGTGCTGCGTCACCTTCTCCAAGTCGATGATGAGGACTTCGACTTCGCTCTGAAGCCTCGACTTTTGCTTCTCGAGTGCGGTGAGCCGAGCGAGAAGCGCCTCGATTTGTTCTTCCTGCTCCGAGATTCGGATTTGGAACTTCCTGCGGATATCCTCGACCTCCTCGGCGCGTGCCTGGACCTCAGACTCGTACTTGGAGCGGTAGAGCGATACATCGGCGTTGGCCTTCTGGAGCTGTCTCTCCAGGTCGAGGCGCGCCTCGGCCTCCTCCTCCAGCTGGACGCGGACGGACTCGAGCTCCATCTCGACGGAGTGCAGCTGGCTCTCGAGCGTGGCCCGACGGCGGTCTTCGTCCTCCAGCCTCCGCTTCGTCTCCTCCAGCTGCGTGATGACCTGTGAGCGCAAGTACGTGATGTTCTCGATGGAGACCTTCAGCTCCTGCACCTCCTTCGTCAGCTGAATGTTCTCCTGCGAAATCCGCTGCTTCGACGACTGCACGTCGATAACCGTCCGGTTCAGCTCCTCGATCTTGATGCTTAGCTCGTGCACCGTGATTTCCAACTTCTCAACCTGCTTCAGACTCATCAACTGCGGGCAAAAGAGAAAGATCGAATTTATTAATTTCTGTATCTATCATCATCATGTCACATCGCGAGCGAGTGAGAGAAAGAATTCATATGCTTGATCGATTTAATCGAAAATCATTGTCTCTCAGGTCAAGAACGATTGCTAATCATCATTTAATCTGGGGAATCAGCAGCTATATCATTGTTTGTGTTTCACGCACCTTGTCCTTGTTGATGTTTTCGATATCACTCATTAGCTGAAAAATTTCTTGTTGAAACTTCTGCTTCTCCTTCTCAGCCCTGAAAGAGAGGAAACTCGATTAATGCAATGGAATCTGAATCACAATTCCCTACTCCAAAGGTGCCAGTGGCATTCCATTCGCAATTCGCACCTTGACTTGGCCTTGGCGAGTTGGTCGAGCTGGTCCTGGTAGTCCATGATGGCCTCCTGGTGCTTCTTGCGGAGGACGGTGGCCGTCTCCTCCGACTCGAGATGCACATCCTCCAACAGACGACGCAGCTTCGCCAACTCGGCGTCACGTTTCTTGTTGATCTCAAACTAGGAAGAGGACAAGAACAAGGCAAGTTTGAGCCAGTCGGTCATCGAATCGGTGGAGAGTGAGTCATTACTTGTCCCTCGACGCCGCACTCAGCCTCCTCCAGTCGCTCTTGCAGCTGAATGACCTGCACGCTCAAATCAGCCTTCTCGCGTTCGATCTGCAAACAGAAATTATGTGAGTCATCTTAATTCGAGTTCGAGCAACGCCTGCCTAAGCAATAAATTATGAGCGTCATTACGAAATCGGAGAGCGAGATTCGGAGCGTGAGTCAAGAGTCAAGACTCGTTTCAGGCCGAGTCTGCGTAGTGTTTTAAAAATAAAACAAATTTTCGACTGTTAACCTCGTTTGCGTGATCCAATTTATTAGCACACAAGAGCCTCGGCTTGGCACCGGCCGTCGGCCGTGATTTGGTGCAAATCACTGAACACACGTTCAGCGCATTAAGACTGCATTCCAATCGCATGCCAACGAAAAATGTTAACCAACTAAACACAAGCGCTCAGCTCGAATTGCCCCTGAATTCTAATTCACCCTCTTTCTAATTTCCCAATTTCATATTTAATTAATTTCACACAGTTGCAGATTTGTGTGTCGCGTCTTACCCGCTGGCGGATTTCTCGTTCCGACTCCAAATCGTCCTGTAGAAGCCTAATTTTGTCCTGCAAAGACAAGAATAATCATAAGCATGGGTTGAAGGCATTAGTATTCTCCAGAATTGCAGATCGAGAGATCGACAGTTAAGTTAATCTCCTTTGGCATCTGCACAACAAACGCGATACGTTAGTCTGTGTGTTGATTCTGTTGTTTATGACTCGCATGGTGCATGAAGCTTTGGTTTCAGTTTACTCGACACTCGACGGCAGAAGAGTCGTGCGTTATTTTAGAGCAAGTGAATCGCCTAATCGCCAAATGTGAGGCTGCACACTCGAAATCAATTCGACGGGCGCTCTGCTTCTACTCTCGACTGGAATGCGAAAGACGAAAGACACGGGACACGGAGCCGTCGATGCTTTGCTCAGCCGCGATTATTTTAGTCATTCACCGTGATCACGTTTAGCGTATCGTTTCCACCTTCCGATGAGCGACTCGATAAGATGCAGGCAGGCTGCGTGTGAGGACGAGGAAATTGACGAAGAGATTTAAAGGTACAGAAAACAACGTGAAAGTTGGCAACGCCTCAACTTTTGCCTGCCTTTTGCAGATGAGTTTCGAGGAAAGCAAGAGTGCAAGCTTCGCTATTCGCTCTCACCGTCGCCGTGAATTTATGAATCTTCTGAAATGCATGGAGCCATGCCATTGCCGTTAATCTTCCCGTTGTCCCAAGACTCAACTCCAGCAAAGAGTAAAAACACTCAGCACGAGACAGGTGTTGGTATTTAGAAGATTCGAACAGGAGATTCGAGCTGGCTCGTGCGCCTGAGAGATTGAATCTCCTCCGCTCTGCCCATGCATTTTGCATTTACTACGTACGCAGATCGTTGGGCTCGTTTGAGATGAACCAAATTCCGATTCCTGCCTGTTTTTTTTATCTCGGCTCGTAGACTTTAAAGCGCGCATACGTAAGCGGAAAGGAAAGAAGCTGGCACTGGCACGACAGTAGCAGAAGGCAGAAGTAGACAAATATTTCTAAAAGTAGTTTAAGGTCTTCTCGTTAATGAACGCGCAGCGAACACTGAACACTGCGGATGAACGTCTCACAATTTTTGACACACCGCAACCCACCAGCCACGTCACGTCATTAATGAGGCTGGTTGGACTCTAAGATGCCCGAGCGAGTGCAGCGCATTCCGCCCTTGAAATTCCATCGTTTGAAATGAAATGAGAATGACGCGGGCTGGCAATTGCGTGGACGTCGACATGGATTGAGACCAATATCGGAGATCTGTTCCGGTTCCAGCTCAGATTCCTCTGCTGGCTGATTTACAGGTGATCTCTCGATAAAAATACTTAAGAATTTCTTACCTCGAGTCTCGACATGCTGTGGACGTTTGTGTACTCGATGGTCACGTCCGCTCCGCCGCCGCCGGTGGAAGAGGAGTACTGGTACGACTTGCTCGACTGCATCTGCTTGGCCATCGAAGCCATCGTCAACTGCAGCACCACAAAACAAGAACACGAGTTAAATTACTCAAACACCGAAAAAAACACAATTAAAGCGGAAGAGCGGCGGTGTGTGGCAGCAGAAACAAAAGCTCGGCCTGAATTAAACTGAAATCACTTTCGCTTCCTTAAAAAAGTGAGATTTTAATAACTCTTCGAGCCCAAAATCAGTGAACGAATGCCGGATCGAAATTTGACGAGCCACAGCCACTCGTCAACAAAAACAAGCAATTGTGGATAAAAGAAGTGGGAATTGAGGAATTGACTCACTGGATTTCTTTTTCTGCCGATGATTCAATTCCTCTGTGTTGATGGGCGAATGTGGCGAAGAAGGTGCTCAGGTCGGCGATTATCAACTCGCAGGTTGGAGGATCTCGTCACTGAGCAGCAGCGAGTCGATTCAGGCAGGGCAGGCAGGAGGAAGGCGGCTCGGGGACTCCGGACGGGGCACGCATTCACAGTCTCAGTCGCACCATGGCATGACATGGCATGGTAAAGATAACGACAATCTGCCGTCTCCCCGCCTCGGCTTACAAAATGTTTCATCGTTCAGGCATTTTTCGGTGCGGGTTGAGATACTTTTCGGTATTACGACAGAGGAGCAAGAAAAGAAAGATGATAGTCAGCATTCTTCGGGAGTCGGTCGGCTGGGCGGATGAGCAAGCCAACATTGTGGTGGTGCTCTGAATACTCTGAAACTATTCTTGGTGTCTGACTCCGCTTGGCTTTGCTGGTGCGGGGTCGGCAAATTTCTCGTTCTCGGCTCTGTCTGCCTCTTCCTACTTTTCATAGTCGCTCGCACTCGCACTCGCCTTCTGCAAGAGGATGACTTCACCGATGTTTTTGGTTGGCGAATCTCAGATTACTATACTAGAAGACCATTTATAGACACGAACGCGATAGCAGAGCCGAGAGAGTCGAGGTGCTTCGATATCTTGAAAGATACCCCACCAGCGTAGCGTAGTACTCTTCAGTAACAGCAACAAAATCTATCAACTAATCTAAAACTAAAGCCGGTTGTCTTCAGCAGTCGAGCGGTTTGCTAATAACTTCTCCAATTTAGCTACAACGCGTCTCGCATTCGCATTGGTACAGGAGATTTCAACAAAATGCATAAACAAAGCATTCACCTCGATTTTTATCACCCAAAATTCCAACTGGCCCGTAAAAGCGAACTGAACTCTACACTCAAATCTCGTCTTCACACAGAGAAAAAACTAAAAGCATTTCGCAGCTCCAATTTAGAAACGTAAACGGAAAACGTCCGGAACGAGTTTCTTTTGTGGTTCATCAAATGCGATAGCGATATGCGAGGCCTGACGTTGAAGTTGCTGATGTGCGGATCAATCAGGAGCGGATAAGTGGATTCCGATGCATGAATAATTATAATGACGCAACGCCTTGGCTCAGACTCAATTTCATGCCACGCTACAGGCCACATCGAAGACGTCGATTGATAAGAGTCAGGCTCGCAACACAGCTCCGGAAGTCAAGCTTGACAAACTCGGATTTCCTTCAAATTCCTCTGCGATCTGCGAATGTAACCAATTTAGCCTCAACGCGATGAGAATCCTTCGTAGTGTTTCTGCCGTTGCCGTCTTAGTGCAGTTTCTAAATAAAATTCGAGCTATGTGATCTCATCGCCGTCCTTCCTTCCACATTATTACAGATTACAGCCCTGATTACGCCATTGCCTTGCACCGCATTAAATATTTCGAGACTGAATCAAACAGCAATGTTTAATCACGGCCTTCGTGCGACCACTCCATGCGTCATGCTGCTTTGTTGATCGGTGACGATGACGATGACACAGCTCGATGTAGGCTTGGATTTTTGTAGGCTGAAAGTCACTTTTGGACCTGAAATGTTCTTTGCCCAGCCCGCCCGCCGGGAGCTGAGTTGAAGAACATTCAGCTTTTTAAGAATTATAAGTGTTCGGAATTAATTAGGCGTTGATTCCGCTTTGATTCCACCCACATAGGAAGAAAGCAAGGAGCCAACAGAGAACGGAAAGCGTTGTTCGTCTTTTCGTTGTTTTGTCTTTGTAGCCAGGCAGCAGGAGCAGAAGCACAGGTGTCTCGAAATAGATCAACTCGTCTAAAATTATTGTCGAGTTGGACATCCTCCAACGCCATCACGGCACGGCAGGCTCTTTCTCTACTCATGGAGCCAGTTGCATAATTCTAATTCTAATTCTATTCTTCCTTTGGGAATTGCAAGTCCCACGGCAGCCGCAGTCATTTCAGCCCAAGTCGGTAGTTCAATTCGCCGGTCAGTCGCAGCCGGCGGCCGCTCAAGAGTCCTCTTACGGATTGATTTGAGATGAGTTCCTCGATCCTCTGCTGTTGCTGTCTCTGTACACACTGCACTGCACGGTACATGTCCGCCTCTCGCGTCTCCCTCGCCGAACTACCACACACTCTCTCATGCAGGGTCTTTTGAATTGAGTGCGGTGTGCTCCGCTGCAATCTGTGATGTCTGGTCCGGCATATTCGCATAGTACACAGCACAGTTGTACAGTACAGCGTGTTCGTGATACAGACAGTCTGTTCGGCTAAATCGGAGAGCTGCAATTAATTAACAACTGATTAAGAAGAAACGAGATACGAGAAACAACTGGGAAATCAAGATGGGTGACACTTGGGAGGACACGGAGGAGGGTTCTGCCCCAGCGGTCGCGGTGAGCTTGGCGGCTCCGCCTGCTGAACTGCCGGAGATTAAGTTGTTCAACAAGTGGAGCTGCGATGAGGTGCAGGTGGCCGACATGAGTCTCCAGGTAAGCGACCAACTGCCAATAGACAATCTATCAAAGCTTCTTATCGGCACTCGTGAGTGAGTGATGTTGAGGCACTGATGAACTGACTCGTTTGTACAGGATTACATCGCGGTGAAGGAGAAGTACGCAAAGTACCTCCCGCACTCGGCTGGAAGATACGCCGCCAAGAGGTTCCGGAAGGCCCAATGCCCCATTGTCGAGCGACTGACCAATTCACTTATGATGCATGGACGCAATAATGGCAAGAAATTGATGACAGTCCGCATCGTGAAGCATTCGTTCGAAATAATCCATTTATTGACTGGGGAGGTAAGCCATGGAGCGACTGTGGGTTGTACATGCTCCAGTCCATGACATACGGAATTCGTTGATCGATGTTGGGCTCATTTTATTTTCTAATTTTCATAGAATCCTCTCCAAGTACTTGTAAATGCGATCATCAATTCTGGGCCTCGTGAAGACTCGACACGTATTGGACGAGCTGGAACCGTTCGTCGTCAGGCTGTAGACGTCAGTCCGTTGAGGCGAGTCAACCAGGTACGCACGTCGTCATCTGCCCACTGCTTAGGACGGGGAAATGCGAGAACATTACATTAATGATGCTTTGGCTGGGTATTTCAGGCTATCTGGTTGCTCTGCACTGGGGCGCGTGAAGCTGCGTTCCGTAACATCAAGAGCATTGCTGAGTGTCTGGCTGATGAACTCATCAATGCGGCCAAGGGGTCCTCGAACTCCTACGCAATTAAGAAGAAGGACGAACTGGAACGTGTCGCCAAGTCCAACCGTTAATACTTTGCTTTCCAAACTTTGTTGAGGTTTTCAGAATAAATCCATCAGATTCATGTTTTGAGATCAATCGAGTCTTCCTTCGAACTGATTTAAGCTATCCATACTCTCAGCTCATTTCGTTCTGCTATGGTCACAGTGAATATTAAGAAAAGAAAGGAGCGTCCATCACAAAGACAGGATTAAAAATCAAAGTAAAAGAATAATTTATTTGCTAAGAATTTTTGCCCGTAAGAAAGTGCACGAGGAACTTATTGTACTAAAGTTGAGAACTGGGAAGAAGCACTTCAACCGTCGCGTCGAACACTTCATCGTTCTGCTTTCATCCCTGTTGCTGCATTCCTTCTGGACAGAGGAGACAATCGGCCGCACCTGCAATCAAAAGCCGAACTTAACAAACCGTGTCAAGTCAAGGAAAATACTCACCGTGCGCCGTCGAGCTGCTTACCGAATCGTCCGCCGCCGTGTCCTTCGGGAAGTCCCCGCACGGGTCCGTTGAATCTCTCGAAACGGCCGTCGCTCGTGTCGAGTCCGTCGTTTCCGTTAAAGAGACTGTTGAGGCTGTTGAAGATGAGTT
The DNA here is from genome assembly GCA_009869945.1 of Mesaphorura yosii. Classification (NCBI taxonomy): domain Eukaryota; kingdom Metazoa; phylum Arthropoda; class Collembola; order Poduromorpha; family Tullbergiidae; genus Mesaphorura; species Mesaphorura yosii. Next base: position 773,359 of record WIXG01000002.1, on the reverse strand, counting down.
CGAAGGTGGCCTGGCTGGAGTGCAGCACGGAGCAGAGGACCAGGAGCACGGCCCCTAACTGAATCAGCCACTTCATGATGAACGGGTACAGATTTCACTGGCAAATGGCAATTAAGTGCAGCATGCAATCGGCGATTCGCGACAAGTTTCTGTTGCGTTTGCTTGAGGACGTTGAAGAGGTGGTTGAACTGACCACGGCGCTTTAATTCTGGCAAATAAGCATGAAAGGCTCTTTCTCTTGTCAATTTATAACCCATGACATGTCGCAACAGTGTAGCAGTCTTGTTTACAGTTTAGCACGGGAATATTAACTCACGTTTTAATCGGCTCAATGTTTAATGCTGCATTGTTCCTAGCCTACACCATGCGCGTGCAGACTCTCCTTCGTCATCCACGCTGTGCCGTCACCTCGGCCCCGTCGTGGTCATAGCCTCGCCATTGCATAGGCGGGCTGACAGGTCTTTAATTAGCACGCACCCTCTAAGTATAACTTTCGCATGCAACATGAACACGCGTTAAGAGCGTTCGGCGTTTGGGCAGGAACAAAACAAAGCCTGAGTTTCTGATTAATAGAGTGGGTCTTGAGTCTTCGGATTGTCGTCGCGCGAGAGATCGCATACCATTGTTTTACGTAAGGCCAGAATGAATGAGGTTAGGTTTACTTACTTTACGAGCACTCGTATAATCAATCCTGTTACGGCATTTCACATTTTAATTTGCTGGTCCTCATAATTTGCATGTGTATGCATTCTGCATGTCAAATCCAAGCTGCTACGCTAATCAACCGCGTCCACAGCAGGTGCATGAGATGAAGATGAAATTGAAACCGAGATCTACGATCCACTGCGTTGCAACTCACGCAGAGGCGGCTCAGCAGGAATAAACACCCAAATATTAACTGACGACAAATTACACACAACATAGCTGCTCAGAGCCAGGAATCTTCACTTTCACTTTAATCTGCTGTTAACAGAATGCGAATAGTGAATGAGATGCGAACAAGACGCAAAAGAACACGAGTTTCTTGCGTTGCCATCGTCGCAACAGTGTCCGTCATTCATCTTCCATTGTCATGCATGCCACACCATGCCATAAAAGCCAAAGCCGACAATTGCAGACGTTGTAAAGGCGATAAAACAATGAAACTCGTCGTTTTGTGTCTGTCATGTTTCAGACACTTGCCCCGTATTTTCCCCATTCTTAGCCAGCCGTCGAGGCTCACTCATGGTTCGTTTGTGGATTTGATCTTTGAACCGGCACACCATTTTTTACACTCACTTTCGAAGCTCGGAGTGGCCAAAGATCAAGAGTCAAATGAGCCCAGACAAAGAAGCTCAGAATTAGTGTTACGAAATGAATTGGGCAAATATTTGACGAGATTCGTTTCTATTTTTACCTGCCCCGCTTTCATGGTGGACAGCCCTCAATTTCAGGGTTCGTTCAACTCGCTGTCGCTGTCGCTGGCGGTGCCGATGAGCACGACTTCTCCTTTGCAGTGCCAGAGTTCTGAAGTCAGTGGTTCATTACTACGAGGTCATGTCAACAATTTGGAAACACGGCCTCGCAATTGCCGATTGCGATAAATTGCAGGTTGTATGGCTCGGAAGAAAAGTGAAGGTGCCATTAAACGTTAATCTACTCTGGCTGACCGACTCGCGCTGTCGTCCCTTTCGCAAGTGGCAAGTGGGTCACCCGAAGTCTGCAATGCCACAATTCAATGCGTCTATGTGCCCTGCACTCATCAATTTAGCCATGATTCGGTTCCACAGACATGATTTGGGACAACACTCTCGATTGAGCCAGACAGCCAACCTGCCTGCATCTGACTTTACTCTTTACTTAATCAGTCACGGACTGTGCGCATGAGCACGGTTTCAGCGTTCAGCCACCTGCCTGCCTATTTCATCCCCAACCGAGCACACTAATTGACAAACAAGACACATTCACACTTGAGCTACCCCAAAGTTCGACCACAGCGTGCAAGAACACAAGAACACGAGCAGTTAAGATTAAGATTTAATACAGTCAGCTAAAATCAACAGCGTTTTGCTACGCACGCGCACTCAAAGCTTGAAGACTAGAACTGCAATTAATTAAACTCCTAGCCTTCGTTCGTTCGTTCAGAGTTCGTTGTGAGTCGTTTTGGTGTCGTTGCCTGAAATAAGGTCCAAATCCCTCAGAATCCACGCTGAAGGCCCAGCCTCTCGTTTCCTCTCCAGGCGGACTCCGTCGACCATCGTCACTGTCGAGCAGCAGAGCAGAGCTTCAGCGTCAGCACTTAATGCATAATTAGAATGCAAATACAATGCCAAGTTTCTTCACTCACGCGTGTTTGTCAGCTTGAAACTTCCGACTCGTTCCTCGCCGTGCGGGTCCCTGAACGTAAACTCGCCGTTCTCGAGTCTGAAGATGGCAATGTCTGCCGGAAGTCCGACCTTGATCACTCCTAGTGACTCCTCCTTCAGGATTCGTGCAGGCACAATCGTCGACTTGGCGATTGCGTCCACGAGTGGCATTCCCATGTTGAGGAACTTGGAAATGGTCGTCGGCAGGTCGTACATCGGCCCGAGTCGAGAACCTCGTGAATTGAAAGGCGATAGTTAAGAATTCGATATTCACCGAAAGGAGCACGTTGGGGTAGAGAGTGGAGACTCACTTTGATGAACGTCGGAGCTGATCACGTCAGGAAACACGCCGGCCGCCATGAGGCCCTCTGCAGAATGGTAACTGAAGCTGCCTCCGCCGTGGCCGACGTCCAGCACAATGTTTTTGTTGAGGAGTTGCTGCACGACGGGCAGCGGAGTCCCGGCCTCATCGACGAGGCGGTTCGTGTGTCCGCTGAACGCGTGGGTGAGAATGTCGTTCGGACGCATGAGGGCAACGATCTCCGGTAAGGTCGGTGGAGCGAAGCCGATGTGTGTCATGATGGGCACTCCGTTAAAGTCCGCCACCTCAACAGCCTTCTCCAGCGCTAAAACCCCGGTTCCGTTCGTAGAGTCACGGTCCATTCGCACTTTGATACCTTTTATGATCGCCCTGTTCTCCTGAATGGTGACGTTTGTCATTTCCTGGTCGAGGAAGTCCACCACCGACGACTCGAATGTACGGCCCGTCAACCCGATGCCAGAAATGTGGAGGAAGGCGAAGATACGGACGGAGCTCTTCTCAATCACGTCCCGTTTGAAGGCGGGGAAGTTGTAGGCTCCGGAACTTCCGGCATCCACCCACGTCTGCGGCAAAGCAACAGAACGGAGCTACAAACACTACTACAAAAGGCGAGCAAGAGAGGCGCATGAGTCTGAGGGGTATTAGCATTACGGTGACGCCTGTGATGGCTGCGATGGGCTCGGGGTCGAGGCCCCAGTAGGTGGCTCCGTGGTAGACGTGCGTGTGGAGGTCGACGAGGCCCGGAGTCACGTACAGCCCGTCAGCGTTGATGACGCTCAGCGCCTGACCCGTGCTCAGCGGCTCCGTCGAGATGACCGCCACCTTCCCGTCCACAATCCCAATGTCCGCTCGCTGCACTGTCCTCGACTCCGTGTCAAGGACCTGTCCACCCCGAATCAGCGTGTCGTAGAGGACAGGCACTGCGACCCAGAAAAGAGAAAGCAAAGCAGTCAGACTCCACACTTCATCGACCACAAAAAGAAATTAATCCCCGATTCGCCTTCATTCATCAAACTCATCAAGGCGGAGGCAGACCAATTGACCAATGCAAAGGGAAATACCGTAGAAATTCGTGCCATCCAAGACAGCCGGCGCCTTCGACTCGCCTGCGTTGCGTCTCGCCTGTGTAAAGTAAAAATAGAAACTGCAAAGGTCTCAATTTCCATTTCGATTGATATTCGTTAGTCGCGCGTACAGCACGTCAATCAAACAATGTAATGCTCAATGCGGTAATGTCACAATTACGCATGCGCACCATGTTGGACGTGTCCTCTTGCAACGGATGAGCATTGATCTTGATAGCCACGGCGAGGACAACGTCAACCACGATCACTGCGACTGCAAAACACACAACTTCATCTCACGATTGATGCAACAATGCAAGGCAACGCGATGATTCAAACTCAGAGAGCAGCTAATAAATCAAGCTGAAAGCGAAAGTTGATAGAGACGACTGGCACGGGTTTGCGCCTTGCGCCTTGAGATTAACTTACTCAAACTGTTCATCTTCATCCTGGCCATCGTACTTTCGTGCTTCGAATGCAGATTTCAATTCGCAGAGCAGATGCTGACGGAGGATTAACGAATGACGACCACGAACAGACGCTCCTGCACACTGATTGTGTGAGGCAACCGATCAATAGATTGCAATTGTGTCAGCAGAGGATTACGATTACAGCCCAATTGAATAATTAGCCAGTGCAGTGCTACTGCAGAAGTCAGGACTAAGACTTCAAGTTGTTCAAGTGGGTGACATCAGTCCGAGATAACCGAGAACAACGCCCATGTCTATCGACGACGTTGATCGACTGTCGTCTAAATGCGATATCAGCAAGCTGATAAAGCTACAATTTAGTGTCATCCTAGGCAAACAGATGAAATTAAGTAAAATTTGCTCTCAGGTTTTATTAATCGTTTCTATCGATGATGTTCGGCATCTCAGAACAGACACGGTCAAATTGGGCTTCACTTTGGTCACGAGCTAGCTGGTTGGCTGGTTTGGTAGTTTTTGTATGCTTCTTTCAGCCGGTCCCAAAAGATCAAATTGAAAAACGTGAAAGGGCCGAGTCTGAAGTAGCAGGCTGTCCAGCCCTTGAAAAATGCCAAAAACCCTTCTTTCCGGTACACTTTGACCAGACAGTCCTTCACGTTCAGGTACAGGACGCCTGCGGAAGAAGATTAACTGAGACGTGATGAGAACAGTGGGGTCAGGGGTCAACAATTCCAAGCGAACGTACCTTTCCCAAGGCGGTTCACCGGTTGGTTGTAAAATCTCGTTGCGATCAGATCGAAGGGAGCCATTGCGGTCGAAGCGAAGAAGCCGGCGATGAGACAGGCGCTGACGAGAGGCCCCCAAACACCCTCCACACGCAATCGCACCCTCGCAAACTCTAATCAAACCCACAGCTACATTGCATTCGTCATGCTGTAGCCGCCAAAGCTGCTTCATACCTCTACTTTTCTCGAAGACGAGCAGCTGGACGGAGGACGCGACCGACACGCGGAGCACGGAACTCGACGCTCCTCGCCACAAACCCTGAATACCGCTTTGTCTTTGAATTCCGAGCAGCGCCTGGAGCATTCCGCGGTGCCCGTGCTGATGTCCCACCGCGATGCTTCGGTGCGCCAGCGACTGCAACTGCGTCTTGACCTTCAACAACAAGCACGTGCAGGTGCAGCACTCCTTAATCCTATGCCAGTAGGAGCTAGTTTCAGGAGACCTACCAAATACAAGGGCGAACTGGCGAAGGCCCCGAGGGCGCCTGAGCCTGCACCGCAGAGAAAAGTGCCTGCCGCGCTCACCATCCCGTCCACACTCTTCGTCAGGCCGAGGTTGGAGGCGGTTTGGTAGGTGCCCAGGCGGACTCCGTTCACGACGAAGTGGAAGGACGCGAAGGAGGCCATGCCCTTCTGCAATGCAAAAACCCCCTCCGTCTTGACAATATTGAAGCCCGCATGCAGCACATTCCTGCCCGGAAATCAGTCGAAAGCACTTAACAAAGACCTTTTCCTGAGGTTGAGGCACCTCACCTGTAGTGCACTGCGTATGTTCCTTTGCCTCGCAGTTCTCCCTGCAGCTGCATCCTCGTCTTAATCACCTCTAGCGGATTTGTCAGAATCCCCGCCATCGAAGCAGCCGTTCCGCCTAGCACCAGATCCATCCCACAACGCACTTTCAACCGGTTGAATTTATAATCGACGCTTCCCGATCACATTTTACATGGCCCACGACGCCACGAACGCCAACTTGGCCGCAAAGTGCAAACACGCTGTGGTGGGAAGAATTGGCAAACTCGCAAAGATGTTGGCTGCTCCACAATTGGCGTTATCAAAGTGAGTGCTGAGACTGAGACACAAAAGACACAACTCGCTCATGATGAATTGCCTCACTCATCTGTCTTGGAATTAAAAATAATCCCTGGAATTAAAATTGAATTGTGGTTGGTCGGCCTTGACGCATTTTTTCATGCAACAGAAATGATTCTCAAGATCGAAAAATTGATACGCAATGTAAATGGCGCGGCATTCAGTAATTTTTATTTGTCCAGAATTATATTGTATTCCAATTAATTAGCTCGGGCATTTGGGATCTCAAAAACGTATAATCGTGCGGATGCTGTAAATTAAATTAATATGAAGAGGATTATAATAATAATCTACTCAACAAAGTGTCGTGCTATTGCTGGAGCCTACCTCTCGCCCTTCAGCATGCTCTCAAAGCCTTCATTGATTTTGTCCAGTGTAATGTACCCGTTTATGAACTCGTCAACCATGATCTCCCCATTCATGTACCATTCGATCATTTTGGGCACCGCGTCAAGACCTTTCCATCCCCCGAACGAACTGCCTCTCCACGTGCGTCCCTCGCAGAGCGCGTACGGCACGAACGAGACTTCCAGCCCGGCTTGGACGAGACCTATCGCGACCGCCACGCCCCAGCCTTTGTGACAAGCTTCGAATGCGGCTCTCTGAAATTGTGGGTGTGCCCCAGTGCAGATGAGAAGATGAAATGAGAAAGCTGATCATTAACAAGTTCGAATTTTGAATCGCTTCATTTTACGAATTACCATTGTTTGAACTGTACCACAGCATTCAATCGCGTAGTCGACCCCACCGTCGGTCATCTCGATCAAGACATCTTGCACGGGCTTCACGTGATCCTTCGGATTCACGAATTCGGTGCAGCCAAACTTTTCCCCTTGAAATAACCGCCAAATCGATCATCAAACCACGTGTAAAAGGCGTACGGGTGCCGGGTAAGAACTCTCTCGTAAATGACTCACCTAGTTCGAATTTACTCGGGTTGACGTCTATTCCAATGATTCGCTTGGCCCCCGCCCGCTTGGCTCCCATAGCCGCCGCCAGTCCGATTCCTCCAAGTCCCCAAATAGCCACCGTTGAGCCCGGAGTCACTTGAGCCGTGTTGGTGACCGCTCCGAGTCCAGTCGGAATGGCACATCCAAGCAAGCACACTTTGTCGAGTGGTGCCTTCTTGTCAATCTTGCACAGCGAGAATTGTGACACAACGGTGTACTCTGAGAAAGTTGAGCATCCCATGAAATGGTAAATTGTCTGTCCCCGGCACGAGAATCTACTCGTTCCGTCAGGCATCAGTCCTTTGCCCTTAAAATACGTACAGCAAATCAACACCAAACTCAGCAAAGCAAGGCTTAACGTTTTTCGACGGACGCGGACGGCTTACTTGAGTCGCCTTAATCCGATCGCAGTAGTTTGTCTCAGGACGCTTGCAATACTTGCATTCTCTGCACTGAGCAGCGTACAGTGGAATGACATGGTCCCCCGGCTGGAAGTCCGTGACTCCTGCTCCTACGCTCTCCACGGCTCCAGCGCCCTCATGACCCAAGATCGCAGGAAATTGAAAGGCAGCCTGCTTCCCGACGAGCATGTGCCAGTCAGAGTGGCAGAGACCGCTCGAGACGACCTTGAACCTCACCTCACCCGCTCTCGGCGGTGCGATCTCAACCTCTTCAATCACCAAAGGTACCGATGCCTTCCAGGCAACTGCAGCACGACATTTGATGACCTGCGCGGAAGCAAATGAGCTCTGTAAGCCAAACTCCTGGCTAGCGGTGAGAGAGACCCGGTTCGTTGCAGAAATTGACTCACCTTTCCTTCATATGACATTGTTAACGGTTTAGAATGCTACAAGCGAACGGCTGAAACACTGAAACTGAAATTCAGTTGGATGCAACTGAACAAAACTGGAATTGACTCCTTTCTTAAGTCCATTGCAAAGAGTAGGCTCTGATTTCAGTATAAAGTACGCACACTCTTGAATCTTGATCCTTTCACGATTATCGTGTTATGAATACGCTGTGTGCGATAGCTAACCCTGCAGATTGTAAGTTGCACATTGTGGCTAACGGGTAGTCTACACACGTGCTGTAGGAGGCGTTATAAAGCCTAACATTGTGACCATCAATCCAATTCATAAAATGTCAGCTGGAGTCGGCTGCGTGTGACCTTCACAATCTATTAAAAGTCTCGTACAGCTTTCACGATTAGGACACAGAGTGCAAGATACTTTATTATAGATTTCATTCACATACGCAAATGAGCATTATTGACAATTACAACTCAGTAGGCATTGTGGACATTTCGGAGTTCACTCTCAAAATTATAAACAAAACCGTTTAAAAAGTTACTTTCGCATCACAAAGTTGCAGAAACTACCAGCCATGAACTTCATGGAATTTTGCCAGATTATACATGATCCGAATACAGAATACTTAATTATGAAGAATATGTGAATAGATTAAGGTAGTAAAGCAATTTTATCCTTCTTGGCCAAAGTCATCCGAAAACTTTTTCAGTTTCTTCAAGTCATCTTCGTTAACTGTAGGCTTTGATGTAGCAAGCGATTTCAGCATGTCATTCTGTAGAAAATGTAAAAGAATTAGAACCAATGGTACTCTGCTCTTAATCACATTAATCAACATTAGTAATTAGTACTTCGGTCCACTAACCATTGACACGGGAGGTTCGTAAAGCTTGTCGCTGGGTACGTCAACCCAAGTCATTTCAATGGCTCCTGGGGTTGCTGGCGAGCAAGGCGTTAAGAGGTCATCAACGATTATCGAAGGATCCGTTCGGGATGGGCCACGTACTCGACGGAAATGAGTCGCCGTTTGGACTTTCCTTACAGGTTGCATGAAGGCGTCGCGTACCACAATGGAGATGTCAGCACCAGAATATCTAATCGGATCGAAAAAATTGACTTTAACACTCCCCGAGCGCGAGACCAAGTGCTTTATGCTTACCCCTCTGTTTTCTTTGCAAGAACTTTGAAATCTGCTTCTGTTAGGCTGTGCGACGTGTCGCCCAAATTGTGCTTAAACATCCCAGCGCGCGGTTGTTCTTCAGGGAGTGGAATATAAATTCGTTTTTCAAAGCGTCGGCGAATAGCAGCGTCGAGAACCCATGGGATATTAGTCGCTCCCAACACCAAAATTCCTTCAGTGTCGTTCCCGACTCCTTGCATTTGGACCAAGAATTCTGTCTTAATTCTTCTTGCGCTCTCGGACTCGTTGTCTGACCTCGAAGAGCACAGCGAGTCAATTTCGTCAATGAATATGATGGATGGTTTATGTGTCCTTGCTAATTCGAATAAGTTCTTCACTAGCTTCTCAGACTCTCCCAGCCATTTCGACACCAAATCGGATGAGGAGACGGAAAAGAATCTTGAATTGTTGGCCTCAGTGGCAACGGCTTTAGCAAGGAAAGACTTTCCTGTTCCAGGAGGCTGAAATTTTCATGTTGCAGTAAAATGTTAGAACTTGCAACTTGCAATCGTAAGGACATAACTTTAGAATTCAGCTTACGCCAAAGAGAAGTATTCCCTTCCAAGGAGTTCGCTTTCCTTGGAATAAATGTGGAAACTTGATAGGGAGGATCACAGCTTCCTTCAATGCTTCTTTAGCTCCCTCCAGTCCTATCACGTCTGACCATTTAACATTTGGAGTTTCCATCACGATGGCTCCTTCCAGTTTGCTTTGAAGCTTCTTAGTTTCAGGATCGTCATCACTGTCGTCTTCACTATCCTTCCTAAAACCGAAAAGTGGACAGATAGAGGAGAGGCATCGCAGTGCCAGCACAGAGATAGGTATCATACGCACTGATCTATTATTTATCTTGGCCCTTACTTTCCACCAGCTTCTCCAGATTTTACTGGCTTCTTCTTGTTATCTTTTCCGGCTGATTTCCTTAGGTATTCTTTGATTTTCTCCGCCCGATCCAAATACTGCATGCACTTCTGCCTAATCGTTTCCTTTGCCTTTTCAGTCTGTGCTTCATCTAGAGAATGGCAAGAAAGAAGACACTTCTTAAGATAGTATATACGGCGAATTTCCAACTATTAATTTGATCGCCATCTTACATTTAATCGCGTGTAGAAAATATTCAACTCCATGTTCATATAGTCTCATAGCCTCCTCATAATTCTTGTTGCGGTCCTCTTCAGTAGCCTTTGTAACTAAATCTATAGCTTTCTGCAAATGAAATCGGATACATGAATATGTGGTTTCCTAAGATTGTCACAAAGACTCCAAGCTGACGTAAGGAGACGTAAAAGATATACCTGCGTACTACCCGTCGCTGCCATGCTTAATTATTATTATTTCCGGGATCAGTTGTCCAGAAGAAATCAATGTTTGCCAAGAGGTTGCTGCAGATTTGGGTCGAACTTAATAATTTTGAGAATAACTCACACTGAACTACACAAACGACTCAGATCGGATGTCAGCACTTTTGAAGCACAAAAAAATTCATTAAGCAGAATTTTGATATTGAATTCTGGATGATCAATTTCAGTGTTCCGACCCAGTGCAGTGATAACTATGATTAATAACCATCCGATTTCAATTCATTCGCATTGCTGGCTAGGCTGTGCGAAATGTTGATGACTAATTGTATCCACGATGAGATAAGTCTAATACGAATGACGGCAAAAGTTATAATACACCTCTGTCGATGAGTATGAGTACGAATATATTGTGCAGAGCGAAAGCGCACCACAACACAACGAATAAGCTCGTAGTTGTGAGACAAGACACAAGACGAAAGATGATGCACACAAGTCCGTCCTGTGCGCGAAACAAGAATTGATTGCATTGGACTGCACTGGCTTGGCTTAATTTCTTGACACCAACCGCATAAAAAAGAACCTTGCCCTTGGCCAAAAAGAATAACAAACTTCAAATTATCATGCAATAAAAGAATACATTTTATTGGTGGATGCAAATGTTATGCAATAATAAATTAATCCGATAGTCCTGAAAGTCTGAAAGTGAATCGACGAAAGTGAGAGTGTCAAGTTGAGGAACACTTGTATCTTGTGTCCTGGTGGATTGTATTATTTTGACGTCTTGTCGCGAATCGAATGCCAAATGCGGAGTTGACTATCATCATCATGTAGCGGTTTTGACTTATTAAGCGGGTAAGTTAAATAAGCATCTCGGGTAAACATGAGTTATCAAGCAACATTGCAATCAATGAGATGAGATTATTGGCAATATTCTCTCTCAATGCACGAATACACCGCAGCCGTTTGTATTTCGCAACACTGATGTCGTTCTGTATTTTGATTTCAATCAAGGTTCTCGTTCAATATTTTGATCCCTCTCAAAGCGACACAGCGCTCACGCCAAGCAAACAATTCAGATGTCAAATACCTGAAGGAAATCCGCCGCAAAAAATCTCCACAATTTGGCAGCTATAAAATGCGTTGGTTGTGATTTCAATCCAGTCTCTGTAGCCATCAACGTTGCAGCTTCCCCAGATTTGCTTAAATAGTTAAGGCTGAAGCAATGGCAGCTTTCCGCGACACAGCTATGCAGCTTCAAACTCCTCCATGGTATTGACGCAGAGGCCATGTTCAAAAATGACAAATCCACGTCCAATTTTCCTCGGGCTGATGCAACCTTTTAGTTTCTGCTACATTGCGCTGATTGTCACAACTTCCTTGGTGGTGGTGGAGAATTCTCAAGGCCAGGATATTGTCCAACTTATTCAAGAGCACGATGACTTCCATCATTTCCCTTCGGATCCCTTCGGTGAGTGTCCCACCGCTACGTGTGACGTGATTTCGCAATTAGACATGTGAAAAATCTAAAAACCTTCATTGTATTTTAGTGTCCAGTTGCGGTCCAGACGAGTATTCATGCAAGGATGGGTTAAAGTGCATTCAAAAATCACAGGTTTGTGATTTTTCGCCCGATTGCTTTGATGGTTCAGACGAAAGTGACGATTGTGGTAAGTTTTCAATCACGAACGCCTTCGTGGCCCTAATCATCAATGACCTTTAGAGCAATTGTTTCATTTTCACGCTTAGTTGAAAAGCCATGTCATCCAGGAACATTCAAATGCGCAAAATCCAAGAAATGCATTCCAATGGTAAGATTTCTTTCGCAAGAGGTCGCAGTCGCTGCGGACTCATGATTAATTGTCTGACTTGATACAGGGATGGGTCTGCGATTCGTCACCCGACTGTGGCTATGTTCAAGGGCACCTGTACGACATGTCCGATGAGGAGGATGAAAAATGTAAGCTTGCCATGCGATTTGTAGAAGGTTTTTTTATAATACATTCACGTCTCGACGACTTCTGACTTTCAGGTAAAAGTAGCCATACATGTCAAGCCAACTACATGAAGTGCAATGACGGGGTCACTTGCGTACCAGCGTACCAATTCTGCGATGGGTAAGGCATCACAGCTGTTGGAAGGTTTAGTTTCTTTAGAAATTTAATGAGCAATGCAAAATGTTGTGCAAAATAGATATCCCGACTGCCCAGATAACTCGGATGAGGTTCGGTCTAGCCCAACTCTAGATTCTTAAAAATCGTATTATAAATATACTGACTCTAATTAACTTGTCACGGCAGCACGATCATTGCGGCAACACAACCCTTTGTGCAAAAGCAAGTAACTGTAAATATGGCTGCAAACTGTCAGAGAAGGGTCCAGTGTGCTTTTGTGGGAAGGGAAAGCAGCATAATGGTCAAGATTGCGTAGGTACGGCAGTTACTGATTACCAAGCTTCAAACTACAAAAGTGAAGGTCCAGCAATAATTGTCGGTGGTATTATTGTTAGATTCCAACGAGTGCTTGTACGAGGGAGCTTGTGAACAAATCTGCCATAATTCGGACGGCCAGAAAGCGTGCGAGTGTATTCATGGTTACGACCTCGTCAACGAAACTCAATGCGTTGGGATAAACTGTAAGCCACGCAGCACTTAACTTTCAAGATGATTTAGGGGAGCGCCTCACCAATTTTCTTGTTTGCAGGGCCAGTCGGATTCCCTCCATTGCTGATTTACCAGGATTCAAATGAAATTAGTTGGATTCACTTAGACGGTTCGCGAGTAGAAGACTATGGATCTTACAAGAGTCCTCCTCATGTTGCTCTTCTTGGTCTCACATTCAATCACTTCAACAATACGGTTTGTTGGATCAGCCATGACAATTACAATCATACCTCCACTATGAAGTGTGCGCCTGCCAATAAGCTGAGCGCGTTTTGGGTTATGGAGCCATACTTGTACTCGTTGGAAGGTACGATAATGACTCACACTTCACACGCAGGGTCACGCATTTCTATTATCCATAAAAATGCTTGTGTAACTTTCAGACGTTTTCGAGATTGCTTACGACTGGATTGGCCAGAATTATTACTTTGTGGATGACGTACGGGAGCTTATATTTATGTGCAAGAGCGATCTCTCCATCTGCAGTTCAATTATAGACGTAGACACGGCCAAGCCACGCGGTCTCGCCTTAGATGCAAACCATGGGTAATGCTTAATGCTGTACCACAAATAACATTTACAGGACACACATTCTGAAAAGATTTGTTCTCAATCAGGGCGATGTTCTTCACAATTTGGGGGCGCAGTGTACCGAAATTGGATACCTCCGACCTGGACGGAACAAACAGAAAAACGTTGGTCTCCACAAAAATAGTGTACCCATACGGAATTACGATTGACCTGCCAAACCAACAAGTGTATTGGGTAGACACGTTCCTTGACTCAATTGAGCGCATCAACTACGACGGTAGCAACCGTCGCACAATCTACCGAGGGGTAAAGCATCGCAAATTCCAAACTAAAGAAGGAATCCTACAATGATCAGTGAATCATGTCTTCTTCTGATTTCAGATGCAAAAGCTCCACGATATCACTGTCTTTGAAAATCATTTGTACGTAATTACATGGCTTGACAATAGCATCAACGTACTCAAGAAACTGGATACCTCCAGTCACACACCGATTGCGAAGAATTTGTCAAAGCCATTCGCACTCCACGTCTACCATCGACAGCGACAACCTCAGCAAGGTAAGTAATGAGCAATCGAATTGAAGAATTTGATAGGAGGTTGTTTGAAGGAAACTGAGCTTTGTTCGTTTATCTACAGCGAGGGATCCGTGCATCCGTGAGCCGTGCGACGGCATTTGCTTGACTTGGGGTGACACCGTGAAATGCAAGTGCAGAGAAGGCACTTTGTTGAACTCGGAGAACAAATCATGTGATGGTATGGCTTTATATGATCTTTACCTTTATCTCAATTAGTGCATACAGGTTTCATGGGCCTGATTTCGTTTTCAGATCCGAATCCGGAACAGTTTCTGTTGCTTGCCAAAGCTCGACTTGGTGGAATAAAAAGTTTCTCACTTGTGCACAACGGGGACGAGGTGATGGTACCCGTCGTCGAAAAATGTGTTCATTCGGCAATTGATTACGACGTGAAGACGTCCACCGTCTACTACTTTGACGCAACAAACTTCCGCATCATGAAAAAGACTCTGACTGCTCTGAAGCCAGAAACGTACATGGCAAAGGTCGCACACAGTGAAGGAATTGCGATTGATTGGATGGGTCGCAATTTGTATTGGGCGGACGACAGTCTCAACGTAATTCACGTAGCGGCTTTGGACAACCCAGAACAGAAGAAACTGCTAGTCTCTAATGATCTCGAGCGTGTCAAATCAATTGCTGTCCACCCGCAGAGTGGATACATGTTCTGGTCTAGCTGGGCGACTGGAACCAGCAAGACGGGTGTGATTGAGAGGGCATGGATGACTGGAGATAACAGAGAAAAGTGGGTGCAGGCCTTGATGTGGCCTCTTGGACTAACGATCGATCCACAGACAAGTTTCTTGTACTGGACGGATTCTCATCAATTCACAATTGAGAGAATCAGGATAAATAACATCAATTCCAGAGAGGTATGAACTTGTCCAACTTGTCAAAATGCTCGAGTCAAATATTCATCAGTTCTTAATGATTTCTGCATTTCTGACGTTAGTTACTTTATCGATCCACTGTCGGAGATCAGCTGAAACCCCTTGCAATGTCATTTTTCAACAATTCCTTGTACCTCAGCGTGCAAGGGAGAGTGGTGAAGACCAAGGTTTCTCCTCTCAGTGGTGCATCCAAACTAAACAACGCATCCTTCATCGACATTGGTCCTGATGATGTGGTTCAGATGACAGTTTATGATCCGACCCTACAACAGGGGTCAAATAAATGCAGTGGAGATCACGGCTGTCCTGAAATGTGCTTGGCCATTCCATCAGCTCCATATTCGGCGTGCACTTGCCGTGATGGCTTTGAAGTCAGTGACGACGCAAAGACATGCATAAAGGTTGAGAATTACAAAAATCCGCTGGCCTGCAATGCGTCCCAGTTCACGTGCGCTAAATTCCCAAAATGCATTCCAAAGGAGTAAGTACACAAACACACAAGAATTCCCTGCCGAAGCCAAAATGCGGTTCCAGTTCACTACAATTTCTAATTACAGGGAACTTTGTGATTCGGAGAACAATTGCGGAGACAATAGCGAGTAAGTATTGCATTAAGATTAAATTGTATAAGAATCCCAGATTGTAACAGAAACATTTGTCGTTTTCTTTTTAGTGAGGATGCTAATGCTAATGGACCATGCGGTAAGCAAAACTCGCCAGATTGCAAATTGCAGTTTTCAGTTCGTTTTGCAATGAGGTCCTGATTCTACAGAATACGAGCCTGGATTTTGTGGTCGCAACAATTTCCATTGCGGCGGACGCGTTTGTATTCCTCAACGATTGGTTTGCAATGGAAGAATTGACTGTAACATTTCCGGAAAGGACGAGAATGTTACGATGTGCAACAGTTCAAACTCATATTGCAACGAGTTCGAATTTCAATGCGAGACCACGAAGAAATGCATTCCCAAGTCGTGGCTCTGTGACGTAAGAGTTAGCTGAATAACGTGTATATCGTTTATTATAGTTTTCTTAAAAGTAAACATTAATAGGGTGAACTTGATTGTGGAAGTGCTAATGACACGTCGGATGAGCCGTCTACTTGTGGTAAGCCATTGGCATGACCATTATTCGACATTTTCACAGCTGAATTGAATGAGACTTTTCTTTGCATAGTACACCCTGAGTGTACCACGCTTCAGTTCAAGTGTACAAATAAGATCTGCATTCCACTGGAAAATACTTGCGATGGATTTTCGGGTAATAAGATTTCGGCCTTTTTGAATCTACTTCGATGCAAGCCGGAAGCAACATTTTTATCTCGTGCAATTTTTGTCGTAGATTGTTTCGACGGATCTGACGAGAAAAATTGTGAAGCATATTGCACACAACGGAATAAGGTAGCGTCTTATTTTTGAGTTTGGAATTTCAACATGAATGGAAATACAATACTTTGATCATTTTTCATTTGCAGACGTACTGCAACCTTGATTCGAAATGCATCGATCCCATCCAGCTTTGTGATGGGGAGTGTCAGTGTTCCGATGGGTATGTATGAAGCTGTGGAGTTGTTTAGGCATATTGGGAAAACTGGGATTGATGAGTTGTTATTAGATAAGATGTTGTTCGTATTCTAGACAAGATGAACTAAATTGTCCAGGCGGTATTCCTGCCTGCGTTGAATCTAAAGGATACCCGTCAAGTTCTTTATGCACTCTGGAAACGGATTTTAATGACGACGTGGAGAAGGATATTTGCCGTAAGTTAGGCTTAATTCTGTGTTTTTCTGTGTGGCTGACATTGTGTGCTGTGTGCCCTCTCAGATAATATCACTTGTGGTCCGAATACTTGGAGATGTAACAGCCAACCACATTCTGAATGCATTCCAAGGTACCGTTTCATTTTAATACTGCTTAAAGCACATGTGGTCTTGACGATGTGTGATGGATAATGAATTGCAGATCTTGGAGGTGTGATGGTTCAAAGGATTGTAAAGATGGAAGTGACGAAGCCAGTTGTCCGGTCCGGGTTCTTCGATGTTCTCATCCAGCAAGACTGTGTGATGGCGATACGAAATGCGTCGGCGTAAACCAACTTTGTGATGGAAAGGTAATTTATGACACAACTCAAGCCAGTGTGTTATAACTGTATTAGTAATTAATTAACCATACAATTTTTCTTGTCTTTTTCTTTAGATGGACTGTGCCGACAAGTCTGACGAAGGCGGATTATGCAGTATGTAACTTGATCCATTAAAACACACTTTCTTAGTGTGCTTGTGCTTAAAGGTTGTCGTCCTTCACAGGTAGTCGCCAGTGTGAATCACCGCCAAAGGTGAATTGTTCTGATCACTGCCACAACTCTCCGGAAGGTCACGTCTGCTACTGCCGTGACAAAAGAAACTTAAATCGCGATGGTACAACTTGTACGGATGAACACCCATGCGACATTTTCGGAACCTGCTCACAGATATGCAAAAGAATTGAAGCTAATGATCGCTTTTATTGTGATTGCCTTCCTGGCTACGTCATCCAAAAAGATGGCTTCACTTGCAATAATACTGACAGCGAGTTGCCGTATTTGGTCTTTAGCAACAGACACGAATTACGAGGGATTAATTCACATACTCTTCAGTTCAACTCGCTCATTTCCAACTTGAGAAATTCTATAGCACTGGACTTCTACCACACAAACAATTCCAATTTGATCTTTTGGACCGATGTTGTGGACGACAGAATTTACAAAGGGAATCTCATCAGTGGGTGTAAGAATTTTAACTGCACCTCTGATTTATGAAAGGATAAACTGTGCGATTCTTAAAATAAATTCTTTTGCAGCACTCATTAATATCGAAGTCGTTATTCAGACCGGGCTTGCGACAGCTGAGGGATTGGTATGTAGCAAAGATTCTCAAACTATGATCACTGCCTAAAGACTAAGGAGTCCGACCGATAAGCATCAATAACTCGTTAATGCTTGAAACATGTAGGCCGTGGATTGGATTGGTGAAAATTTGTACTGGGTTGAGAGCAATCTCGACCAAATAGAGGTTGCCAAATTAAATGGGAGCTTTCGAAAGACATTGATTTCAGGCGAAATGGTGTCACCAAGATCAATTGCAGTGGATCCACGCGAAGGGTATGTAATCATGACCAATTAAATGCTACGCTTTTCTAAGCCCTCCTTTGCAACTTTACACTTCGAATTGCAGGGTCTTGTTTTGGACGGACTGGCAATCAGATGCTCCCAGAATCGAGAAAGCAAGTATGAGTGGCGACTATCGCGAGATTGTCATGAAAGTTGGAGTGGATAACGAGGGAGCCTGGCCCAACGGACTCACGCTGGATTATGTTTTGCGAAGGATTTATTGGGTGGACGCAAGACTCGACTCGATTCACACAATAAAATATGACGGATCTGATTTTAGAACAATTTTGCAAGATCACGAGGCGCTGTCTCACCCGTTTGCCATCACAATATTCAATAACGAACTCTTCTGGACTGATTGGTAGGTTACATGTGACAAGGGTGATCATTTTGCTCCTGGGAATACGTCTAGGCATCTTTGTAATGAAGTTTATTCTGTATTTACAGGCGGTCAAATTCCGTTATGAGGGCAAACAAGTTTAATGGATCTCACGTCGTCCCCATTCACCGAACGTATACTCAACCTTTCGACATTAAAGTAGTCCACCCTTCACGACAGCCGAACGCCACTTTCAATCCATGCGGAACTAACAACGGCAATTGCTCTCACCTCTGCCTGTTGAGTTACAATGGAACGAGAAAGTGCGGTTGTCCTCATCTCATGACTCTTAGCGAAACCAATTTAACGTGCGTACCGTACGAAAAAATGCTCCTATTCTCAAGACTGAATGAAATTAGGGCATTGTTCCTCAATCAGCCGTATTATCATGCCAGGTACTAGAATCCAACGCAGTCACCCACATTGCCGAATTTTATGATGCAGCAATTGCTAACGATTGATTGTGCATGTTCAAATTTTGCAGCCCACCGATCAGTTTGACCTTGATCGTGAATCCAGCCAACCTGCATTTTGTGGCCAAGTACAAGCAAATATATTTCTGTGATACTCAATCTGGTGAAACGAAAAAGGCGAACATCACAAACCCGAGCGTTAAAACCCTTATCGATGCTGGTGCGTACGACTCGTCACTACTTCTCTCTAATGATGATTTCTTCCGCGGAATTTGACGGTTGCATTTTCTTTTCTCAGCTGCAGGGAAACCTCTTGCAATTGGCGTCGATTGGATCTCGAACTTGATATTCATTGCGGTACAGAATCCGTTAAGGAACTCAATTTGTGTGACAGATTTGGATGGTCAATATTTTACTGTCATACTTAATGGGAAGAACGACTTGCGTGGGATAAACTCTATTGCAGTTAACCCGTACAAGGGCTTGATATTCTGGCCTGAGGGAAGTCAAAAAACCCAGTTTACAATTCAGATGGCTTGGATGGATGGCAGCAAACGAACCGTCTTGACAAGCAGTCGGGATAATCGCAATCTCGACAACCCAGTCAGCGTTACTTATGACTTCACGGGTGACAGACTGTACTGGGTGAATTACAACACCGAGCACATTCAGTTCTACGATTTTGCTCGGGAGGCAGTCACAACCATCAGTTTTGGCGACCTGAAACCAAATACGATCGCCGTCTACAAGTCTCATATTTATTTCGCGTCTGACAAAGTTGACGCAATCTTGCGAGGGGACAAGACAATTGGAAACGACTACTCATACTTCCGAAACAATACTGGTAATTGCGAATTGCAAGCTTTTCAATCGAATATGCAGGTGTTTAAAGTCTTTACTGTCCCTACAGAAAATATATATTCATTGCGAATCTACGACCCTGACGAACAGAACGGAACAAACCCTTGCGCCATAAACAAGGGCGGCTGTCACCATTTGTGCTTGCCTGTACCGTTAACACCCTCCAAACGAATCGTCTGCAAGTGTGCCCTCGGTTATACCACGGATGAAAGAGACCCGACGCGTTGCAAAAGTAAATTGCTGCCAGCGACATGAATTTCTAAACTTGATGGCTGGTGTCTTATTTGTTTCTAAACTCAGGCCTGGACTCTGTACTTGTCTATGCTGACTCCACCGGCATTAAAGGAATAAATCCCCGCACTGAATCTCCCGACGACTTTCTGGTTCCAATTCCCCTCGTCAGCTTTGCTACAGACATCGACGTTGACGAACGTGCGTTTATTTTAAAAACATATGGCAGGTCTCATTTTACTTATAATTCATGGGGTGGACATTTTTGTTTCAGGTTTTGATTATCTTTACTGGCTGGATAATGATAAGGGCAGAATTTCTCGCATCAAGAGAGACGGGACTGGGAAGGAGGTCGTCCTGTCAGGCCTCGACTCTGTTCTGGGTCTGGCTATTGACTGGAGTGGAGGTTAGTAGTACATGTAGTAGTACCTTGTTCTAAGTAAAATTTACACGGTTAATGAAAAAGAAGTTGTCAAGTCAAATTATTGTATCAAATTCGGTAAAACACGATTCAACCTCAGTGCGGCATATATTGTATTATTTTACAGTAATGTTTGTTTGTAATGTTTTTGTATGTTCGTAAATTGGTATTTTTGTTACATGCTAACTGATATTGTATTGTATTTAGATGTAGAACTGATGTATTGGTAATGTATTGCAGAACTGATGTATTGGGCGAATCCAAAAGACTCGATGATTGAAATCGCTCACGTCAATGGATCCAGTCGATATGTTTTGATAACGGAAGGCCTGGATAAGCCAATGTCTCTGGCGGTAGATCCTGTCCAAGGTGCGATATACGTCTTTAAGTTCTTCAGATTTTTGTCCTTTTTCATTAATAATAATCACAATATGTGAGACAGGTTATTTGTTTTGGAGTGACATTGCAAAGGGTCAGATAGAACGAGCTCAGCTTGACGGAACCAACAGGAAAGTGATTGTTGACGGTGATGGCATGCGAGCAGCAGATATTACTCTCGATACTGAGAACTCGAGGATATACTGGTGTGTGTCAACTGCCGATAAAATTGAGAGTTCTGACTATGACGGCAAAAATCGTAAGGTCGTTTACTCTGGTCAACCCGAGTCGCACATTCACTCCCCGATCGTTGGCAATGGAAAATTGTACTGGGTTGATATGGGACAAAATGGCGGAAGCATTATGAGTGCGCCTCTGACGAACACGCTGAACGTTCAGATTGTGAAGAAGAACCTGGGAGTGACAATAAAAGATTTGGCACTGCTCAGTAAGAGCCGGCAAAAAGGCAGCAATCCGTGTCGATTCAACAATGGAGGTTGCACAGATATTTGCCTGTTCAATGGAACATCGCCAGTTTGCATGTGTAAGTTTTAAATAGATTATCATTCCTGTTAAGTTTGTTTATCCGACAAGACTATGTGTGTATTTTTTTATTTTGAAAGGTGCGCATGGAAAAGTCGGCAAAGATGGCAAAAGCTGCGAAAACTACGACGCATTTCTTGTGTTCTCCCGAGTTCAAAGCATTGAAACTGTTCATGTCACTGCAAACGTTACTCCAAATTCTCCATATCCACCGATACAATCAGTCGAGCACATACGAAACGCAATTGGACTTGCCTTCGACCACTCTCGGCAAACCATTTTCTACTCCGATGTTCAGTTGGGGACAATAAACAGCGTATTCTTCAACGGCACACAGTTTTCCGTCATTGCCGAGAAGCAAGGCTCTGTTGAAGGACTGTACTTCGAGGCTTCACAGAGCGATTTGTATTGGACTTGTTCCAACGACGCATCGATCAACCGCATAAACCCGTACTTAAGGGTGAATGGTGTCAAGGGGCGAGTAGAGAAAATTCTAAAACTTCACAGCAATGACCGGCCAAGAGGGTTAGCCATTGACCCCTGCGAATCCAGGTATGCTTCAGCCATTAATATCGCGAACAATTTCTGGGCTAAATCCTGTGCTAATCCAAAATGTATATTTCTTTAGAATTTATTGGACCAACTGGGACGCTAACAGACCGTCAATTCAGAGAAGTTACATGAGTGGATACGGGATCGAATCAATCATTACAACGGAGATTAGAATGCCGAATGGAATAACGCTAGATCATGTCGCTAAAAAGTTGTACTGGGTGGATGCACGCCTAGAGTAAGACATTTTGGAAATGGAAATACCGGATCGTTCTTGCAAGCAATTCTAATTTGGCTTAACCTTAACAGCAAAATTGAACGAGCCGACTTTGACGGAAGGAACAGAAAAGTGATTGGAAAAGACAAGCCAAAGCATGCGTTCGCGATTGCTGTCTTTGGAGATTACATTTATTGGACAGACTGGGTGTTATTGGGTTAGTGACAGGATTTCATTGGCACAATATTTCAGCCGTGGAGTTTGGAATGATTTTTCTATTCAACTCGTAGCGGTACTTCGTGCGAACAAGTACAATGCGGATGATGTAGTAATTCTTCGAAAAGACATTCCAAAGCCGATGGGCATTGTGGCGGTCAGCAATCACACGCTCGCCTGTATTGCAAACCCGTGCGAAATTGGAAACGGAGGGTGCAGCGAAATATGCACACTGGACGAGTACGGGAAAGTCAAGTGCCAGTGTAGTCCAGGGAAGATTCCAAAGGAGGGAGGCAGATGTGTTGTTGGTGAAATTGCTCGTACTGCCTGCACCAAAGACCAATTTGAGTGCAGTTCTGGAGCATGCATCGACTACGTTCTAACCTGCGACAAGGTACGTTTCTTTATAGTTGTCCACGCTTAACTTGACACTGGCAGTAACCTGACTTGCTGACGCTATTGCAGATCCCACACTGTCCCGATTTCAGCGACGAATCCCAATCATATTGTGCATTCAGAGATTGCAAAGATGGCTTTTTCCGGTGTCCATCAAATCGGTGTATCCCGAACAGCGCAGTTTGTGATAAAATTAACAATTGCGGCGATCTTAGTGATGAACAAAATTGTAATTGTACATCATCTCAAGCAAGGTGAGAAATTAAACTTTGCGTGTACATTAACGACGATTGGTACTAATTTGCACGAGCTTTCTGCCAGATGCATTGATGGTCGATGTGTAAACGACCCGAAGCTCTGTGAAGAAAACACAATCTCGAGGTGTTATGGGACGGACGATCAAAATTGCACAACTTTTAATCCTGACAGAAGACGTGTTGAATGTCAAGCTAACTCGTTCCAGTGTAATGACGGATCTTGCATTCTCAACTCCTGGAAATGTGATCACGACAGGTAATTTTCAACCCATTCTTTTTTGCACCTGCGCCTCGCCGTTTGTAATCACAAAGGAAGGTGTCTGAATACAGGGATTGTGAAGGGGGCGAGGATGAGAGCGAAGCTAATTGTGGTAAGCGTTTAACTTGCGTAACTGACTTCATTCACATGAATTGGAGTTTTTAATTGTTCGTTTTGTGACTTAGACTACACATGCCGGCTTGGACAGTTCCTCTGCAAGTCGGGTGAATGCTTGAGTCAACTTTGGGTTTGTGATGGTCAGTCCGAAAAAGTCGCCCGAGTTTTTGACATTTTAAATTTAATATTCGTGATTGTTCTTTATCGTTATCCAGGAAGTCCTGATTGTACTGACCATTCCGACGAAATGGAGGATTGCGGTAGGTTATTCTATAGGAACATTGCCATTCAAATATACGGAATAACTACAATAAGCTGACGTTAATATTGCAGCTAAGAGATTGTGTGACAGCACACAGTTCAGGTGCAACACAACTGGTCGATGCATTCCGACTGCTTGGATCTGCGATGGAGATTCTGATTGCGGGGATGATTCTGCCGAAGATGAGCATCCACCTGGCGGATGCCACAATATTACGAGACCATTCCTGGGCTTGTGCTCTGCCAATCAATTTCAGTGTGCCAATAGTGGTCAGTGTATCATAAAAGAATATTACTGTGATAGAGGTGAGTTGTGAGTTGTATCTTTAACTATTAGCTTCCGCAACCTAAACCATGATTTTAAAAATAATTTTGAAAATGCAACTTTTCAGATTTTGATTGTGAAGACGGGTCTGATGGTAAGCCTGCAGCTTTCTTTAAATTTAATCTCAACTATATGGAAACTTTCTTTGTACAGAGCCGGAGTCGTGCCACTATCACAAATGTGACAACAGTTCTTTTGTATGCAACAATGGACACTGCATCTCACGTAATTTGACGTGCAACAAGATAAAAGACTGCGAGTCTGGTGAAGATGAGGCAGAAAAGATATGTGGTAAGTGCAGTGCCTAAATGAAGGTTTTCTTAAAACTGTGTACTGTCAAAATCTTTGAAGGGAATGACACGCTTTGTGATGGACCCCAAATGTTTCGTTGTGGGAATGGCATTTGTCTCAACGAAAGCCTAACTTGTAATGGAGAAAATGGTAATTTGATTCAATCAAATTTTGATGTCCCTGAACTAACTTTGTAACTTGCTATCTGTCAGATTGTGGGGATTCGTCGGACGAAATTGGTTGTGGTAAGTATATTGTAGTATGTAGAAGGTTAAGACCGCGAAACCGTACACTGTCCACTCAATTATTTGACAGGCATCAACGAATGTGAACAAGTCGGAACTTGCCAGCATATTTGTGTTGACAAACCAGTTGGCTACAAATGCGAATGTCTCAAAGGGTTCAAGCCAAGCCCGTTGGATAACAAAATTTGTATTGATCGTGATGAGTGCAAAGAAAGGCTTTGTTCTCAGGTCTGTAGAAACTCGATTGGCGCATATCAATGCGACTGTGTGGACGGGTATCTTCTAACGCACGACATGCATTCTTGCATGTCAACCTCGCGTGAGTTTACATCAGAGAATCTTCAAAATAGACAAATGTCTGAAAGAAAACTATTTCCATACAGCTAAGAAGGTCAGCATAATGTATTCGAACCAATATTACGTGCGACTTGTTGGCGCCGACGGGGACGAAGTGATCATTGCTCAGAATCTCTCAAATTCTGTTGCACTCGACTACGATTGGGAAGCGTCTTGCATTTATTGGTCTGACGTGACAGCATTCGGGAGCAGCATCAAACGACTTTGTAATATTTCTATCAACGGCAGTGCAACGGGTTCTCCTGAAGTAAGCTGTAATTGAAACTTTGATTGTTGTGAGGATGACGGAACTGGAAGACGGTTTGATGTTAACAAATTATCAATGTTAATGTTTCAGGTGCTACACCACGTCACTGTTCAAAGCCCGGATGGATTGGCTGTGTAAGATCAAAATTCGAGTTCTTCGAATTTGAATGTGTTTTGCAATTTACACGTTTCTTGTAGTGATTGGGTCGGAAAGAATTTGTACTGGTGCGACAAAGGCACAGACACCATTGAAGTCTCTAAATTGGACGGTCGTTTCCGGAAAATACTGATAAGTGAAGGTTTAATGGAACCTCGCGCGATTGGATTGGATCCCTTCCACGGGTATTTCACAGTCAACAAGACATCCTTCTAACAGAGTTTATTAATCTCTTGATTTCATTGATTGTCTTGCAGATTTATGTATTGGACCGATTGGGGAGAAAGGTACGTGATTTTGACAATCTATCACAAAGTGCACCATTGAAAAACGAGACTGTTTCTCACAGGCCATACATTGGAAAAGCCGGAATGGATGGATCCGGCAGCACGATTCTCATCTCGGAAAATCTAGGCTGGCCGAATGCTCTAACTCTGTCGTACGAGACGAATGAAATATTTTGGGCAGACGCGAGGGAAGATTATATCGCGGTTGCAGATATGAATGGCCAAAATATCAAAATCATTCACAGTAGAGGTTGGTTGCTTAATTTTAACAACTCCCGAATGAAGGTTTATATGCTTTGCTTTGGTTTACGTTTAAAGCAGCAAACTCACCAAACGCGAAAGTCCACCACATATTTGCTATTTCTGTGTTTGAAGATTATGTTTACTGGAGTGATTGGGAGACGTAAGTTTTTAATAACTACCTGTACACCATCAACAAGCCTTTGCAGTCTGAATTTTCCATTTTTCCGTCGAATTTAGGAAAAGCATTGAAAAATGCCACAAATACACGGGCAACTCGCAGAGCACAGTAACAAAAGCAATTCATAGACCGATGGATGTTAAAGTCTATCACCCTGCCAGGCAACCGAAGCGTGAGTTTTAAAGCCCAGTAAATTATTTTCGACGTTATTGAGAGAGATTGAAAGCTTCTCAACTTGTCGACCTTGTGTAGGGTCGTCCAATCCATGCGACGGTAACGGTGAATGTCCAACACTTTGTCTTCTACAATCCGGAGGCGGAAAAGTATGTGCGTGCCCCGAGAATTTCATACTTTCGTCGGATGGCAAAACGTGCGAGCCAAATTGCACATCTTCTCAATTTGTGTGCAAGAACACTTTCATGTGCATTCCGAAATGGTGGAAGTGTGACGTAAGTTCACTCATTTTGAGACTGATTCTTTCGCACGCAGTATAAGTTGGTAATACTCATTTTTGTTTTGTGAATTCAAAGAAACAAGACGATTGTGGGGATTTAAGCGATGAACCGGTGAGCGCGAGCGTGTTGATTGATTTGGAATACATTTGGAAGGTTGCTGACCCCTGAAAATATTTTAATCTCTAGGATGACTGCCCCGAGTTCAAGTGCACGCCAGGACAGTACCAATGCGCAGACGGAGGAGACTGCATTCACCCAGCTCAACTTTGTGATGGGAAAAACGATTGCTTGCTTGGAACTGATGAAAAAAATTGTGACGACCACACCTGCTTCAGCAATCAATTCAAGTGCGAAGGAAATGGCACAGTGCAAAGTATTTGCATTCCTCAAGCGAACCAGTGTGACGGTACAGAAAATAACCCGGTGAATGCCGCATGTTCAGTCTTTGGATGTTAATGTATTAACTTGAATTCGAATAGGAAATTTCGATTGCCCTTTGCGACAAGACGAGCAAAATTGTTCTCCGCACACCTGTCCAAAATCCCAATTCAAATGTGATAACGGAAAGTGCATTCAGGCTGAGTGGGTTTGCGACGGTAAGGAATTTAGCCAAACTTCTTGCTTATGTTTCTTCTAATAATGCTAATCTCTCTTTTTGTGTGCAACTACAGGAGACCCGGATTGCGGAGGTACGAATAAAAAATTTGATTAAATTACAATTGTTGGTGGTAATTATTGCCTTTCTTAATAAATGTTTGTACGATAATGTGGTCAGACGGAAGCGATGAGTTTAAGAATTGCACGCAGAGAACGTGTGAAGAGAACAAGTTCCGATGTCGGTCTGGCAAATGCATCCCCATGTCGTGGCGCTGTGATGGTTCGTCCCAGAAAATCGTGCTTGTTGACTTGTTGTATTTATATAATTATTCACAAAGTCATTATTGTTTCCGCAACAGGTGAAAAGGATTGTATTCAAGGAGAAGACGAACCGGCCGAATGCGCGTCAACTGAAGGACACAAGTGTGATCCAACGTACTTCCGCTGCAACAACACCAAATGCATTCCTGGTCGATGGAAGTGCGATGTAAGTTGACATCGAAGCGTGTGTAACAAATTGTTAAGAACCTTTCTGTTTTTGTTATAATCATGAATTTATTTCCTTTACAGTTCGATTTGGATTGCGAGGTATTCGTTCGTGTCTGATTAAGGGCCATACAGTTCTTGTTCTTAGTATTCACTTGTACAATAATTTGTGCATCAGGATGGGAGTGACGAAGGGCCTCATTGTGAGCCTCGAAACTGCAGCGAGTCGGAATTTCGTTGTGGTGACGGACGATGTATTCGAGGCATCTATAAGTGTAATGGAGAGTACAATTGCGAAGACAGAAGCGACGAGCAGAACTGCAACACAACTTGTGGTCATCAAGAGTTCCAGTGTATGGATCCACAATTCTGTATCGCATCAAGTTGGCGATGCGATGTAAGTTTACCTAGGCACCAGCCCGCATCAGTTGACAGGGATATAGTTTGAATTTGTTATCTCTTTAGGGAGACTTGGACTGTCTATCTGGAAATGACGAGGTCAGAATTTAAATTTATTTTAGCCTTAGCTTCCGCTTACGATACAAACAACTCTTTTATTAATTCACGTTTTTACCAGGCAAACTGCACCAGACACGCGTGTAATTCCGATCAGTTTATGTGCAGCAACGGTGAATGCCTTAGTCAATCGTGGGTTTGTGATGGTGAGTCCCGATTCACACGTCAGACAATTAAATGAATAGAAATTGCTCAACTTATTGTTGTTTTTAGGAATGCGGGACTGCGTCGACGGATCGTAAGCTTCGACCAACTTATGTTAAATCATGGCTTAAGTCATGCTATTCATGCTCATTTTTCTTCGCAGGGATGAAAATGCTGCTCTTTGTGCCACCCGAGTTTGCGAGCCAGGCCGCTTTAGGTAAAGAGAATCCTGCTTGATAAATCCGTAACAAGTTATGTTGTGCTTGAAATTTTGCATCTGAACTCTCAGGTGTCGAAACAACATCTGCATTCAATACTCTAAAACTTGCGATGGTGTAAACGACTGTAAAGACATGTCTGACGGTAATTAAGACTACTTCAGGCTAATTACCTTGTTGTTGAGTAATTATCTTACATGTCTGAATAACGGTTACTAGAAAATCCTTCGCTTTGCATTGGAAAACGACATTGTCCTGTGGGTGAATTCCAGTGCTCTAACAAGAAATGCATAAACGCGAGTCTGTCTTGCGACGGATTCAATGATTGCGGAGATTTGAGGTACAAGTTTGATATTGAATCTTTCACTGATGCTGAGTTATAAGAGTCCTACTGAATTGTGGCAATGAATCTTAGTGATGAGAGGGACTGTGTTCGTTGTCCATTTGCGTCGTGTTCTCAAGTTTGCGTGGTTAAGAAGTACTCAACGTCAAGCCGGCATAACTTCTCTTGCGAATGTGCACCAGGCTATATTCTAACCACAAACGGGAACCTCACAACCTGCCGTTCAGAGGGTACGACTTCGCTTGCCCAAAACCGATTTTAGTTTTTGCTGTTGGTGTAAAGTAACGGCAAATAATGCAATGCCAGGTGATCCCTCCGTGATGGTGGTTGCGAGTGAGAACGAACTGAAGCGAGTCAACCCTCAGAAGCTTTACGGAAATGATTCTTCACAAATTGTATCGTCCAACGATAACTCGGATTCAAAGATTGAGTCCATGGATTACTTCCTGGGCACAGACGGAGGAATCAGAATTTTCTGGACAAGTTCCACCTTGAAAGCGATCCAGTCAGTTTTATACTTTTACAGACCGATGGAGAATAACAATGTGATGCATTTCATGAGGAAAAAGAGGAATGTTGAAACTATCCAGAATATTGTAAGATTTCGCATGATAAATCAACGCGATTACATGATATTGCAAATCATCAATTAATTTCTTGTCAATTTAGGTGACAGGTCTGGACGAGCCTCGCGGAATTGCAGTTGACTGGCGTGCGAAGCGAATTTATTGGCTGGACTCCGGACTTGACACTTTGTCAGTCAGCACATTTGACGGACAAAATCGCATGGTCCTTGTCAACAAAGACATGAGTGAGCCACGCGACTTGGTTGTGGATCCTGAAGCTGGGTAAGAAATAATCGCAAGTAACACAATAATAATACCAAGAATAGGTGGCGTGAAAGGAGTTTGTGGTCTCTTCAGGCGAGTATATTGGACTGACTGGATCACTCAACGCATTGACGGTGTCTTAATGGATGGAAGTGACAGGCATACGCTTGTCAACTCTCCATGCCCAACCGGCCTTGCGATTGACTTCCCAGCCAGAAGGCTCTACTGGACAGACGTCAAAAGTCACTCTGTGGAGTCCATCACACTCAACGGTCGAGATAGAAGATCAATCAAGCGGTTTCTTGGTACTGTGTCAAGTTCAAATATTAAGCTCTATCTCAGTTCTGTAGAACGAAATGTATTAACGTTAACGCCCTTCTCAGGTGACATCAAACCTTATCACGTCGATGTTTTCGAGGATACGCTGTATTTAACCACATACCACAGTAATCGCTTACTGAAGCTAAATAAGTTTGGGAAAGGGAATTACACGGACATTTCAATGGGAGTCCAGAAAGCTGCAGACTTGGTCATCATTCAAGCTCAGAAGCAGCGGCCAAGTAAGATTCATGTACTTGGTAATCTAACTTCAATTACTTTTGAATGCGAATTTTCTATTTTTCATTCTACAGTTCCGGACCCCTGTAAAAATCTTGTATGCGAATCGCCCGGGTTGTGTTTGGTCAGTGGAACCAATTCTTCACGCTGTACTTGTCCGAACGGAAAGACACCCACAAAAACAGATCAGAATACATACCGATGTAATATGCTTGAAACGGCAGTATGTGATTTGAATTGTAAACAAGGAGAATGCAAGCTAGGGCTCAGTGGACCTTACTGTAAGTTTAGTTTCTTGAGTGCACATGAAAACTGCTTCGGTCTTTATTACAAATGTCAATGCTGGCTTCCAGGTCAATGTGCGCCAATGTACGAAGGTCCTCGTTGCGAGAAATATCGGTGCTCAGGCTTTTGCTTGAACAAGGGTCTCTGCTACCAAGACGTCACAGCCATCGTGCCTGCTGGAGCATCAATTCCGCTCAAGGTTAGTACGCAGTTATTACGTGTGTGTAGAATTTGTATGTATACATTTAATTCTTCTGTAGTGCAACTGTCCAGCTTCGTGGACTGGGGACAGGTGTGACATTCCGTTTTCTACCTGCAAAGACAAATGCCAAAATGGCGGAACTTGTGATGAGAACACAAACACCTGCCGATGTTTTGATGAGTACACTGGCATGTACTGTGACCAATGTGTTGGGTTTGAGTGCCAAAATGGAGGCAAGTGTATCCGTGATAAACGCGGGAGTATGGCTTGTGAATGTGTAAACGGATACACCGGCCGAAATTGCGAAATTTCGAAATGTGGCAGCAATTGCAATAATAGGGTGAGTTTCAAAAGGAACTAATTTCAATATTACGTCATGATGATGTACTGAATGTTTCAATTAATTGTAATCAATTTCAATCAATTAAGGGAAAGTGTAAGATTTTGGACAGTTCTCAAAATGCGGAATGCGTTTGCAATTTTGGGTACGGTGGCAAGCAGTGTGAGAAGGATCTCTGCGAAAGTCTTTGCAAAAATGGAGGTAACTTACCCATCACAGAAGCAGTCCCAATTGATTGGAAACTAATACTCTTATGAATTGCGAAGGAACGTGCGTGAGAAGTTCAAACATGGGTTTGACATGCAGCTGTCCGTTACCATTTTCTGGGTCCAACTGTCAAATAAATCAGTGCCATTGCACCAAGTGCAAACCTGGTGATTCCTCGTGCCGTTGCCCACCGGAGGGAATCCCACCGGCACTGTGTGATAGAACACACACTAAATTCGTCACTTGTCCAGAGAATTATTGCAGTTACGGTGGGACTTGTTCTGTGATAAGAAATACCACCGTGTGCAAGTAAGGATCGTAATGAGTAATGACGCTGCCCTATTTGACATTTCATAACGTCGACGAGTTTGTTTCTTAGATGTCCAGAGAGCCGCGTGGGTTTGT
The DNA here is from genome assembly GCA_009869945.1 of Mesaphorura yosii. Taxonomy (NCBI): domain Eukaryota; kingdom Metazoa; phylum Arthropoda; class Collembola; order Poduromorpha; family Tullbergiidae; genus Mesaphorura; species Mesaphorura yosii. The sequence continues at coordinate 741,868 of WIXG01000002.1, read as the reverse complement.
ATTGCGAGATTGACATCAGCCCTGTAGATAACCCTTGCCGTGGCCATTATTGCAATCATCATGGGGTTTGCATTCTCCCCAGCCCAGGGAAGAAACCGACTTGCCGGTGCAATGAAAAGGTATCTCTCGCTGCTTCTCTTTACACTCATCTGCAAGGAACAAGACTAATTTTCGTACTTTTTTGCCAATTTAAAGTGGTCGGGTCCAACATGTCTGATTAGAAGGAATTCATGTGCGCATTTCTGTGTCAATGGTGGGACGTGCACAATGAATCCGGATTCGAATTTGGATCCAACTTGCCTGTAAGACCTCCGTAGAAAATATGTGTCTTGTAGAGCACAAGAAATACAGCAGGAAACTCGCTCTAATTGTAGGTGTCCTCCTTCCTATCATGGAGCGCGTTGTCACGTTCAAGATTTTAGGGCGGAGGCAGACGACGCGGAAGGGGAGAACGAGGGAGTCACCTGGGTTTTAGTTCTAGTCTTTACAGCAGTAGCTTTCGTCATTGTTCTGGCGGCGGGTTGCATCGCCTACGTCGTGATGAGAAGGAAACAGTAAGAAAACCTCAAAGCCTAAAGCATTTACTCATAGCGAGTTTGGAAATAACTTAAAATATTGATGAACAGGGGAAGGCCTTTCATGCATGTTCGAATGAACGACAACGGAACAGTAGAAATTCACAATCCAATGTTTCTGAAAGAAGACGCGGATGAGGACCATCATGGGTCGGAACCAAGTCTCATTTTCGACTCGGACAAGGTCTTACTCCAAGGAACCAATCCAGTCTACGACGTGTACGAGAGCATGTACAAAGGCAGCAACGGCGGAGCGAAAGGCGAGACCAGTGGAGGCAAAGATGATGAAAAGAAAGGCCTTCTGCAGTCCGAAGATTTTTCGACCGACCATCCATTAGCCGATCCACTCACTTAATCGAATCTTCAACAAGACTTATTGCAATCAGGAGACGTGGTCTTGGACACTGTAAACTCAACAATTTTATAAGTATTAGGAGAAATATTTTCTTCGCTCGAAACGATGCATTTATTTTTTATGACATTGGCAACCTTTTAAATAACTTGACACTCTTCTAATCGACTTTTTAGCATTAGTTTAGTGAAATTAGTGAAGCATTTGTAAAAGCAGTGGTAGTTGAATCATACTTATACCTTTTATAGACTGTTTGTCGTTCGTTGTGAGTCCTAAGTCACTAACTTTGTGTTAGTTGAAATCGCTAGCTAAGTAGTTCTCATGTCCATGATAAGCTTGTGATTCCTGTAAACTGCAGCTCTCATATTTTAAAGGAGATTGTGATTGTTGTGATGTGTTTCATGCACTCGATGTTGTAATACTTTCGAAAACAGGCGCGAGGTAGTTACGTTTGCGCTTGCACTTGACAGAAAAACTCAAATGTTTAAAGTCTGATTTTCCTGTTTATTGTTTTCCTGAACCGAACATTATATACCTTACTTTTATCTCGTAGCACGTGGCACACTTTCTATCTTAATATTCGTGCGTGCCATTGCGAAAATCGTAATTTTCCAATAAAGAGAGCCATTTTGATGGTGTCATTCGTCAAAAAGCGAAACGAAAGGAGACGAGTGAAACTTTTTTTTTTTTTTTACCAACTTCGCGTTTTATTAACAAACAATATTTAATTTTTTTTAAAAATCAGGGTGAGTTACGAAATATGTACGAGAGTCACTAAATCTAAGAAAGCTAGGGTCATCCGTTCCACCGTTCCTATTTAATTCAGAGCTTCAAAGTTCCACTACCTACTTACCATTTCAAAACTATACCTATAACATAAAGTACGGAGGTTCATTTAATTTATTAAAACTAAGCAGAGGTCCTGAAAGATCGGAGCAGGGGTTGGGTACGGACCCATTCTGCATAAAGTGGTGTCATACCATGACCGATGACCCGTCAGGACCTCCGAAACTAACGAGTAACGTCGTCGTCGCCTGTACGTTGCGCACGAGTGGAGTGCGTGCGACTGGGTAAACTTAAAGCATTTTAACCTGTTATGTTACAGAAATTCTTGCGCATGTGTACGTTAATAAAGTAAAATCTTCTTCTCGACGGGCTTTCTGCAAATTGGACACTTTTCGTCAGACAGTCGGTCACCACAACTTTGGCAAGTTCCGTGTCCACTGTGAAAAACACAAAAGGTTATCATTGGTTATTACCATTCTAACGTTTCAAACTGCAAAGTAATAAAACTTACCACAGAAATATGAGATTCTTCAGACGATCCAGGCAAACCGGACACATCGTCTGGAAATGAGAAAGGGATCAAAGTTAGTCAAAGGAGCAATTAAGCAATTTACATCGTCCAACAATTGCAACTCAGTATTGACAACTAACCTGATCTTTAATATCTTGCAACTGCTGTTCCAGTTTCTGCACATCGCTGTAGTCCTTTGTTCCGTTGTTCAGCAGCTGGCCAGTGCCGCCAAGTGGCTTCGGTGGCGTAACTTTGGTTGTAGCATTGTTGGTTGGTATTGTGATGTTATTTTCGGGAGAAACGGCAGGTAAAGGAGGGGAACTCGCAGGTGTGTTGTTTGAGGCGTTGTTACCGTTTCCACTTCCACCCAAGCAGCTTAACAAGTTGGCGTCAATATTCGGGGAAAGATTCGAGGGCCCACCGCTCAGATTTATCGTTGACGGAGTGCTACTCGCCGTGCTGCAACTGTAGTTGTTGGCGTTGCTGTTGCTGTTGCATGGTGTATTGTTGATATTGTTATTATTGTTGCTGTTGCCGCCCTTCCCACAAGCAGTGCCCAGACTCGGTGGTGGCGACGAAAGAACGACGAGATTCGATACCGGCTTGGTGGGACCCATCGCGCTCAAATTGTTGGCTGACGCATTATTCGAGTTGGAGTTATTCGATGCTGAAGCTGTGAGATTGCTGTTGTTGGCGCACGAGAGAAAGATGGAACTCATTTTGTCAATCGCAGCTCGGCAATTGAGATTCGGGCATTTCTTCAGCAGCACAGCACACACCGAGCAGACCTGACACAAAATAACGTAAACGTATTATTGCAATAACACAGTACACAGGAAATTGTGTTCTGTCTGGTCAGAACTTACCTGCATATGCCCGCACGGCCTGAACACGATGGAGGCTCGGCGATCGGAGCAGACGAGACATTCCTCAATCTAATGAAGGAACACAAGAAAAATTAAAAATCATCCATCATCATTAGAAATGAACTTTACCCAGACTTTATCCTGTTCATTAAAGCATTCCTCGAGTACTTTACCTATCTACAAATAAAAGCTCCCTAAACTCGGCTCAAGCAGCCTACACTTGTGCATTTCCTTCATCGGCTCAATTTTTCTCATTTTGTTCCTGACAAGTTCATGGCATTTCACTACGAAATGACAAGGCAGGGCTGCCCGCCTCATTATGACAGCCTAAGCCTTTGCTTTTTGCTCCATCTCCTTTCTACCTTGGCAAAGTGAATAATCATGAAAAATCTCATTTCTTTCAACACTCCACTTTTGCTTTCACCACTTTCTCCGCCACGCTGACTCGTATTTTCTCATTCACTCATTAGTGTAGCAGTCTAGTTCTACTAGATTGCATTTACAAATCTGAAGTCTGAGGCATGATTTATGAAGGAAATGCTCCGAAATCATAAATATTAAACAACAGAGCACAACATGGAAATGTGACGTGTTGTTGCTTCACAAGTTACATGTGGAAACCTTCAGAGAAAGTGTAATTAATTACAACTGCCTGCCATACCGCTCGCTTTTCGCAACCGCGCCGCCTCGCAGAGAAACTAATTTCGCGAGTTGTAAGCTGTGAGTTCTGACCTTTGTTCTGCTTGTTACTGGAAGTTTGCACAGTAAACACTTCTTGACAATCATTCCGCAGGGCTCGCAACAAACAGCGTGTCCGCAAGGGTTGAAAACAATCTCCCGCGGATTATCCGAACAAATCACGCACTCATCATTCGACTCGGCTGGGTCTAAATTGGGCAGGGATGGGCTGTGCGATTTGTCACCTTCTTCCTGGCTTCTGCAAAACCAACAGAACGAAAATTTTTACATTCTTGCAAAATGAAGAATCCAATATTGGAATACGCTGGACTAAAGTTTAGAATAATTTTGGAAGGCTCTCCTTAAGGTAATTGGTTATATGAAGATTGAACCGAGTAAGGCTTTAGAACTCGAGAGTAACTTTTTCTTTAGTAAGAGAGAACTCGAGCATTAAATAAGAATCCAGCGTCAGATCTGCCGTTGCGAGTTTTTTGGTCGGATGGCAACAAAACCAAGAAATTCTTTAAGAAAATGACAGAAAAAGAGCCAGGAAAAGAAACTACGAAATGTCTGGATGAGAGATGATCAGCGGGAAGACAGAAGTACTCGTAAAAGGCAATGCCCTCCATTGTTCTTTTTCCTCTTCTTTTGTCATTGCGATATTTGAGAATTATGAATTCGCTACTCGCTACTGAAACTGGATGCAGGAAGAATTTTATGTCCTGCACCCAGTCAGATCGTCCGACGTGCTTTAACATCTGAAGGAGGCAGACACGTAGAATTCTCACATCTCACCCGTACTACGTATTGCGTAAACTTTGGGCATAAATCATCACAGTCGTACGTACTTCTACTTTACTGGGAAAAGTTGCAAGCCTCTTTTTGCGCTTTCCTTGCGGCGATGTTGGATTCCAATAACGTAGTATTACTCGACAGGATGGAATGAAAAAGTCAACCGGCCGAAAACTAATTAAATACAATGCTTGAACTTCTACTATTAAAGGGAAAGTCCTCTCGTTCAATTGCATTACGCGAAAAGTTGGGATGCTGTCCGGGTGCCGTGATTTACCAAGGCGAAAGTATCAAAACTATTGATGAAGGCAATATGCAATGAAAAAATCTCGGGGCCGGGCACGAGCATTTGCTATTTGTACGAGAGCTGTAAACGACGAAAAATGTAGTTTATGTGATTGGAACATGAAAAGTTGTAATAACAAGCAGTAAACAATGGGAATGGGATTGAAAGCGAGAAATTCTTACGTGACGCTTCGTTCAGATCGGCACTGCTGCAGAGCCCGACATAAACTTGGATCGGGGCATAAATCCAAAGGGGTTTGAGCCTTCTTGTTCCTTATCGTCAGATCAGCTCCGTGCGCAGCCAAGAAACAGGCAATCGACGCCGACGACTTTCGATCAGCTCCCAGCGGGCCCAGGCCCATGACCAGCTGTAAAAAAAATTACGAATTTTACGATGACGTAATTACAGTTTACTCTATTAGAATTATTCCACACTTTTACGCGGAATCATAACTTTTGACACGAATGAAGGTGAAAAAAGCGGGGTCAACGTGACAATTTTGTTTAAGTGCCTCTGACTTTTCTGAAACGCAAATGCAAATAGGAAAATCGTGGGCGAAAGCAGTAAAGTGCTCAAAGTAGCACAGCAAAGACCAAAATTTCTGAGTCTGTGGCTCGTTGCAAGTTTCTAAGCGAAAAGGCACTGGAATATTTCACTGTTATGCCGCCGGATCCTGAAAGAGCGTACGTGCAAACGGCATCGTAAATTCTCCGAAAACTTCATAAAAACTCATTTATAATCATTTGCAAGTTGAAAGTGGACAAGCAAATAAATAAAGTCCTTCTGGTCCGTTTAATAAGTACCCACGCATACGGCAAGAGTGGGAGCATTAATTTCAAAGTTTTGCGAGGTCTAAAATTGTCTTATCTCTGCGAAAGATCACGACCAACCAAGCACAAGCACTGAAGCACTCACCTTTCCAACGTCCGGAATATCTTGCAGCTGGCGCAACTGGGAAAGAGTGTGATGTCGTAAAGCCTCGTGCATCGGAGAATCTAATAAAGCCAAGTCATTTTAAAGATTATTGCCCGTTCCTAATTTGTCCAGCAGTAAGCCGTGTCCGCATGCCGCATGGACTCTCAGTCAGGCTTACCTCCGTCCTTGTCTGCCAAGTTGAGATTCGCACCAGCTCGTACCAATAGCTGCAATAAAATTACGCTGTAGATTTATTTCAGAATCGTTTTCGTCTTCTTGAGTTCGCCCGTGCCCTTCTTGCGAATTCGTGGTCTAATTCCTCTTTTATCATACGGCGAGCAGCAGCCCTTCATTTCTCATTTACTCAAACTAATGAGCGGGTGCTTAAAATCGCATTTTACGACTGCGACACTTCCTCCGTAATACCGCACCCACTCGTCTCCGCGACATCAACGCAGTTATGACTTATTAGCTCAGCTGCAACTGCAAACTGAGTACTAGTCGCCAGCATCTCGTTTGCCGCGGCGTGCCAGGCGACAAGGTCATAATTCCTGAGACGTGGTTGCTGTCACCAGTCACTGTCTGCCTTGCCTTCTTTTATGGCTTTGGCAGCATTAAGCACGTCTGAGTCTGATATTATTTACTGCTGCTGAACTGCGCGAATATTACGAGGCAAACAGATGACAGAGGAAAATAACTTAATCAAGCGCACACGCTACACAGCTTTCCTTTGCGAGACGGTCGTGCTCGGTGCTCATTATTTGTCATTTCTCGTATGATATTGCTCGCAGGCCAAGCCAGACAGTGTAGAAAATACAAATGCACGTCGTCTTTTGCTCAGTCAGTCGACACCTTTCTTCCTCATCGAACGAATCGAAATCGAGTCTGAGTTGCTCGACATTCCGTCCATCGTCACCGAATTAACGAACAATAATTATTTTCGTTGTCTCGCTGCTGCTGCTGCAATGGAATTGGATTTGGAATTTTGTGATAGCACCGGAGCGTTTTGTGGTCTCGGGTTGGCGCTGACAAATTTAGGCTTGACAGCCTCGTGCTGAATATAAGAGGAAGGTAGAAGGCAGGCATGGCGACTTACCCGGACAATCTGCAAATGCTGCCTCTCAACTGCAAGATGCAGCGCGGTTTGAAGATTAATATTCTGCAGATCCAAATTGGCTGATCCCTCACGGACTAATAACTCGGCAACCTACACAAAACACAATGCGAGAGAACAAAATGAATTTGCTGTATAAAATGAAAAGTTGTGGAATGACAGACACAACTTCTCTCATCATCCATTTAGCAACCCGTAATTTAGTGCTGCCTGCGCCTGCACTTCACTGCTACTTTTGCCAGGATTCGTGTGTTGGTAAAGTTCATAACAAGACAGTCATTTGTCAACTCGCTTGATTTCGCTCTTTTTCTCTCTTGCTCGCACGATCAATGCGCATGCATTTCCATTTTCAATTCCAGCTTGGATTCGACTCATTTTCAGTGGCCAGTTTTAACAATCGCAATGAGTTAATTTCATTTTCGTTTAAATGCTACAAAACATTCACGTCTCTTCGTCCACGTTAACTTAAATTCATGGCGTGACTTTTTAAAACAGGCCGCCGCCGGCAGGCAAGGCGAAGTGTTTCTAGTTTGCAAGCACTTTCTTCAATCCTGAACCAGTGCACTTTAGTCTACTCGAACATGAAAAGAGCAGAAAGGAGATTTTAGCAAGCTTACCCACGATTTTATTCTTGTTTCGAAGCTGAACTTAACAAGAACAGGGCACGTAAAGAGAAACAACAACGAGAAAACAGATCCGATTAGCGGGACTTACGTCTCTTTTGCCCTCTCGTAAGTCTGAAATGCGTAAGTTTCTCCAGGCCAGGCCAACATTGCTTTCTATATCTATTTCTAGGTGCTAGTCTTATACCACCACCAAAGTTGGGCCTGTGCGCCGATTGCGGAATCATATGCATCTGTTACCCAAAAGGAGTAGAGTACTCAATTCTGGGCCCAACCCAGCCATCACCTCGCTGGGCTGTTTGGCTGGTGCAGGATTCTGGTGTCTGGACACTTGGTACATGCTGCCACGCCACATGTGACGTGAACGTGTATCGTGAAATTGGTGCCAAGCGTCCAGATTTGAAATTCACACTGCTACGCATACGCTATTGTCAATGACAGTCACAAAATGCCATGAAAACGCTATCACTTTCGACTGGACATTGCACAACAAAAATTGATCCTGACACGATTCACCGTGGTTTCAGGCATAAAATTTTAATTTGAAGCCCGATGGAATGCAAATTTTCAAAGGATTATGCAAACACTATGATGGTCGTGCTTTTCTTGCTTTCAATTTCAATCCTGACTTGAAATTGAAACATTTCACAAGCAGCGTCACGTACGCTGGGCATGTCCAAACAACGCAACGCAGGATGGGCAGGACGCGGTTGTCGTATTTAATAATTTTGCATTTTGCCCAGTCTTTCCAGCTCTCCGAGTCATTTTAGACAGCATACCGTATGTCGTTGCCTCATGCAGATCAAAAACACACAATAGTTGATGTATCAAATCAAAATACCTCGACGTGATTATTCAGCGCAGCCAGATGAAGCGCTGTGTATCCATCGTCCTTCTTCTCGTCCACCATCCAGGCGCGTGGGAGTTTCTGGAGTAGAATCCGCATTGCACTGTAATTACACAAATAGAAATCGATTGGTTAAGTCGGCATTGATCGTCATCGTGCTACTGTGAGGTTCGTCATTTACAAATTAAGCGGTTTAAGCGGTAGCAATTGCAATTGTCAGGTGATAAGAAAGTCGTGTATGGCTATTTCGGCTCTGCATTGGCTCAGCAATCGTTTCAGTTAACAAGAAGGTCGTACGTCGCACGTGCTGACTGCCGACTGAGTCCATGCCCTCATTTTAGGCTGGTTCGCAGTGCAGTAATCTTCACCGAACGCCATGATACCGTGCATTGGTGGATTGTAACAAGACAGCAGACACGACATAGACGTAGAGACAGGCGATCTGCTTGCATTGCACTGCCGCCCGACTCGAGTCGAGAAGTGAAGTGCTTGCTTGCTTGCATTGCATCGATGGAAGGTAGAAGGAACCAAGTTACCAAAATAAACTCAAGCCAACTGACAAATGTGACTCAGAGGTGCAATTCTAGACATTACCAAAATTGGACTAAAAGTTAAACTCACAGAGAAGGAGGGCTCATTGAACCAGACAAACTCGAGTTAACTTGCTAGTCATTTTACTCCTCGCATTTTTCATCCGAGTACTCAAGCCTTCAGCTAAACTGCTGTCGGAGGCTGCCGCAACGGCACGGGTGGAAGAGCACGCTGGAACTGCAGCTGGACGATCACATCATCGCCACTCTCACTTCTCACACCACAGAAAGCGACGCGAGAGAAAGCAAGCGGCTGAGTGATCTATCGGTCGCCGAAGCATCGTACCAACGTTTTCCAATATCCCACAACAATTAACTTTTATCATCACACTCTTTGCCAGATCATTTGCTCCGTAAATTTTATCGCGAGCTAACAGTGAGCTTGCCGTTGCCAACAAAATGCCCAGTGCTATACTTTTGAGTGGCAATTAGCTAAGAAGATCCGACTTTGACGCTTTGCCGGGAACTCTCCTGCTGTGTTCTCAATGTGTAAAGATGCAATTCACTAAACGACAACGACTCTGCTCGTTTAATTCAAAAGATTATGGCAGCACGAGCCGACGAGCGAGCGCGCGAAGGAATAGAGCACATAATTAAGGATCAAGAATTTTAAAAAAATCTCAAACAGCGAGATGAGACGATGTGCGATTAACATAAAAAAGTGATTTCAACAAACTAAGTTAGAGCCTTTGTCGCGTCGGCCCTGACGCCTGATTTAACTCAGGCATTCTTACTTCTTTATGAAGTCTACTCCACATTCCCAAAGCATATTTGGTCATTTGAAGGCACGGCTTGATTATATTCACGACGCAAAATCATCTTCGTTTCAAGTGTCTTCATTTTGTCGCGTTGCAGGCATACCGACGCGATGCCGAGACGGGACTTTATGAAATCATTGCAATCGAAATCTCATTTACATACAAATTGCAGCAAGCAACGATGCTCCCTCTCACCTTTCGCCAGTAAAAAGATGGACGGTATAATTTAATGGGAATTAAGCTTTACGCTTACGCCCAAGCAACTTCAACTTCATTTCCTTACAGCACTGCACTGCTTCACTGTGCTTTAGTTCACGGAAGAGTGGCTCATGAATTGAAATGATTATGAGTTAAAGTAATTAGAATCCTGCGTGCAAATACGCAACAGTAATAAAAATTATACGCTTTGCGCTTTAGAGGAATTAACGACCGGATTAAAAGTGCTTAGTCTCACTTTGCATCTTCACATTTTAGGCTTTCATAAGTCGCAGTGGCATCGCTTTTTTGCAAACTGAGTTATCTGTTCAATCTGTTCATGAGAAGATGCAGCCATTCAATTGAAACGCGATTAGGAATACGAGAATCGTGAAAATCATGAAATGTGTTGGGAAATGGCCTGTTTAAATGTTCATGACTCCGACTGCCGCTGCTGGAACGGTTTAAAGTGAATTTCGCTCTTTGCCTTTGCCGTTTGCCCTTTTCGAACTGCAAAACTGCTGTCAAAATTTATAATACGGGCGATAATGTTATGACTCGCCAACCCCACGAGAAGAGATGAAATATGGCAGCCAGGCTGCGCGCACTGCCACGTCAGCTCGATTCGTATTCTTTCTTTTACAACCTCCTTAAGTTTTATTATTATTTGCCATTTCTCACAAAATGAAAATCCGCGTGAAATATTCATTTCTTATTCAGCACGTCTGCAAGCAGGCCCCATTTTACACGGGGCGCTTTAAATTCACAGAATATTCCATTCCGAGACTGTCGGCCGGCAAGCTCAACTCAGCTCAGTCTTTAAAAAACCCACCAGCAAAAAGATGAACTTTCTTTCCAATTCTTTGCCCGTAGTTTTTCTCGGGCCGCCATACCAAAATGCAAGGCCAAGACGGTCGCCGGTCCGTTGTTAAAATAAAAGCGACAACTGAGAAGAATAAAAACAAGAAAATGGTATTTGTCTGAAACTGGATAGAAGAATGATCAATAAAAACTTGGTAAGAAGAGCCCCGTTTCTCCACTTATTATGGCGGACGGAGCTTGCAGTGGCAAACGGAATCAGCGATCCACGGGTCTGCGAGAGTTTTGAGAAAGATAGTAAGTGACATGGAGAACGCGAACGAGTAAAAAATACATTTCCCCGACTTGCACGTGCACTTCACTTCCACAGCGCAAAAATGCTGCTTCTCTGCTCTCTGCAGCATCCTCGGAAATTCTGCCCGGTCTAAATCCGACACATTAGAGCCTGGAAATGAGAAGGAAAAATTCAACCCGTTTATGGAAGCAGCCTAGCAAAGCTGCTCTGCTCTATCACCGCTCTAACATTCGGATCCCACCAGCGAGAGCTCCGAATGCAGCCCAGAAACTTTGTTGCTCACTTTGCCGTGCTTCGCTGTGCTGCTGCTTTTTAACAAAATACATAAATTCAAAATAACATTATTTTCAACTGCTTCTTGCGTCAAGAACGCAAGTATGATGTCTTGCCGTAATTCTATCGCTGTGCTGGCGCGGGGCACGCGCTCGACTTTTCTTCTGTCACAAAAACACACTCTGCCATTGTTGTACTGAATTTCCGTTGCTCATGGCCATGGCGCATGCCAAGTGTACGAACGCACACATGCAAGAAGACGAGAATCCATGCAAATCGAAAATAATCTGAGCTCGAGGTACCGATACGAGCTGTCATCTTAAAAGCACGCGTTACTTTCCTGTTTGCTCGTATGTCGGGTTTGACACTTCCTTGAAGAATGCACCGGAATTTGATGCAAGTTTTCAGTTTCTCGCATGTACTCACGAGGCTTCGATTTAAAATGAATTGATACCGTGAGCGATTAGATTTCATTAGAAAAATTTCGTGAAGGAAGGGCAAGCCGTTAACGCGCTACACGCGGACGTGAGCAAAAAATGTAGTTGAGGTGGCTGAGGAGATGAGAAGCTACTTTTAATTGATTTCTGTCTAATTCCAGACCGCTGAGACCCATATCCATTGAGACTGGCGCGAATTCAATATCATCAAAGGCTCCTGACAGCAGGAACGAGCACCGAATTCTTAAAGGCTCGGAAGCGTTTTAGTGCAGAAATACGAAACAAGTTACTTTGTTTCCCATCAGTACGAATTTTTACTATTTCCTCCGTTTTCGCTGCTCAGTTCGCAGTGTTTTCTATGAACAACAGCAGTATGTGGATCTAAACAGCAAGGCGTACAAGCGCAATGCGCAATAAAACTGATGATACAGATGGAATGATGGCTTGGCTTGAGGAGAGAATTCCCGAAAGTAATTTGGGACACATTAAGTGAACTTATCTTACATTTTCAGCCAGACAGCCCCGTTTTTTCGCAACAGTCCTTTTAATGTGTGCACATAAATCCGTAATAAATGCAATGCCTTCCGAGCCGAGCAAGTCTCGCGCTATGATTAACGAGTATCATTTTTAATTACGGAGCGCGAAGCATTTCAATTTGCCGTGACAGGCTCTGTGACTCTTCAAAAGTGTTCACGAATATAATTGTCCTCAAGTGGCAGCGGCACTCATTCGCTTGCTTGCAAATCGCAGTGATTAACTGCTGAAAAGCCTGACCCAGTCTGTCTGTCGATTAAATTAAGATGTCCAATGCCTGTACTTAAACTAAGTTGCACCGCACCGTCTTTCGCCAGCTGGCCAGACTTTGTGGTTACAGAAAATCAAAAAATTATCACATAATGAAGCCACAAATGTTGGCTGATGAACGACGACTTTCGGTTCCCCTTCCAGCGGAGTCAAATTACATAAGAACGGTCTATCTTTACCTCACGTAAGCAATGCAATGGTAGCCTTGCCTTTGCCCTGTCTGGCTTCCAGAAACCGAAATGCAAGTCATGTGGGACTAAAAGCATGGATAAAACTCAGTCAGAGCGACCACGACCGCGCTGCTTAATTCATTCGAGGTTCAGCACTCAGTCTCTAGCTTTAAGATGTATTAATCAATGAGTTATACTTTGTCTTTGCCACAAAAACCATAAGCGTACGTCAGCATCTCAGCATGACATGGACATTGCCATTTGCAATGGTTGCATGCACTGAAACAAGTATAACAGGCATGATTTTAATACGGAACGGGCGAAATTGACTAAATGACTAAAAGTCACACATACACTTTCATATCGCATATCGCATGACATTAACAAAGTATGGCGCTCATATTTTAATCAAATCATGCATCACGCTTCACCCATTGAACTCCTTGAACTCGGCTGAGACGAATTATGAACAAACAGCAGCGGCAAGAACGGGTAGACGACAGAGAAATTTACAGAGTTGAGAGCCCAACGGAGTAGAAGTAGAAGCAGAAGCAAAAAGCTGTCAGTTATAAAGAAGCACGTTCCAGTTAATTTCCTTGTATTGTTCTTGGCGGATACTTCTTTCTCATTCTCATTCCAGATTTCAGGCAAAGGCAACCCGCGCAGAACATGGACAAGACACATTTCTTCGCCTCTGTCTGTCCAGTCCACTCTGAGCCTGGGTTTCGATCCCGAAGGCCAGACGGGCAAAAGTCAGTAAATCTTGTACTATTTCCTTGACTTTCATTTTCCAAGCCACGCATATGCATTGTAAAATGCTGAAAGTTGTTGGCGTTGGCAATGAAATGTGGGAGAATTTAGAGTGGAGAATGGAGACTTGTCAGAAAGGGCTCTTTATGAACAGGCGCGGCGTTCACATTCACAATTCACATGTGGGATTTGGGATCTCAATGACCTTTAACGCTCATGCATGCCAACTTGCCTTTTTCTCCCTCTCAGCGTCGCGTCCTCGGATGGACGGTATCTGAGTAGGAGTTGAACAGCTCCCGCTACTGCTACTCGTGTTATTATGACTTCGTTAACTGCCTGAAATTCGACTACCTAGCTTCAATGGCCTGACTGGTCGTTGTAAAGTGTAAACTCAACATGCCAACATGCAACCATACGCGTACGCGCTTTTAATGGTCATGTGCATGTCCACGCTGAATTCTAAGCCTGCCTGGAATTCGGCAACTATAATTTCGCCCCGTTGTAGCTTAATGCTTGGTGCATGGACGAAATAACTGATAAATAGCAATTCCACATGCGACATGCTATGCTACGAAGGAGCAGACAGTCTATCTTCTATATTCTTGTTTTATGTCACGGTTAAATAGTACCCCGTCTCTTTTCTAGTTCATTTAGCCTTTATAAATGAAAATACATGTCCGTGTCCGTCCAGTCCAGGCAAGGCCAGGCCAAGAGATGAAGACGAGACACGAGAAGAGTTACACTTACGAGTTACGAGTACCATGGATAATAACTACGATGGGTACAAAACGCATGTCGTGATGTATGGACAAAAATTACAGATCCATCGCGACGCGACGTGTGATGGTGTTTCTTCATTTATGGAATGGGTGCGTTCTTCTCACCCAATTCAATCCACGCAGGCAGGCAGCCAGGCAGAGGCCAGGAAAAGTCAAGCAGTCACAAAACTGTAAATGTGGTGGCTCATGGTTAGTAGGCTAATGCATCATCACACCAGACGAATTAATTTCAACGAAGCCAAGCCAAGCCATGGCCATTTCGTGTTTGTTCGTACAACGTTGCATGGATCATTCGCCTTGTGTCTTGAGTGCTCGAGTTTCGTTGCGAGCCGCGTTGCAAGTTGTTGCTGCTAAGTTTTGCATTTCCCTTAATTTGTAGACAGATCATATTTTATTTCGTAATTAGATCACGTTGCTCTGTGTCGTCCTTTCCTTTCTCTTCTCGTGCAGTGCCTGCTTAGTGTAACTGAGTGAGCTGTGGAATGATGAAGATGCTTAATCAATATCTGCGTATCATCATCTTCATAAATCCTCCACTGCAAGATGGCAAGTCTTGCAGTCTTTGGAGACAGTGTCTTTATTAAATCGTGTCACAGAACCAAGCTTGATTAGAGCCAAGCTCACTGCTCCCATTGTGTTGCCAAAACTTGGTTAATTAATTAACTTTTGGGTTTGAAGTTTAAGAGCCGAGTGGAATTTCGGTTGTGTCTCTCTCGTGTGCAACCAAATTACGAAATGAAATGAAAGTGAAGTGAATTTGGAATCCTCAGCACAAAGTTTGCGAAAACGAAAAGTTTGTTGCCGCCGTCTCTTCGAACTCGTCCCGTGTGCCGTCCGTCGCAAGCCGTGAAGGAAGCAAGATGTTACTGAATTGTGCCACTTCCTACCAGTGCTCTTACATTTCCTGCCTACCAGCCAAGCCACACACGACAGGCACTGAATAATGTGCACCCAAACTCTGCTTGTCAGATCAGATGCTCAGAATAGAAATAGAATTCAACTTTTGTTTGATTGTGATTTGAGTACCTCGAAATTATCGTAGTCGCAAAACTCGCAGATGTTATGACTAAATCCTGTGTCCAGTCCTGTTATTTCAATTTTATGTCCACCCAAAGCATGTTCCCAAGATTCTGAAATTCTGAACCCTGGAGACCATACTTGTCGGTGCGGTAATGATGGAGGGTGACTAATAACAGAGGTCATTTTATTATTGCCATACACCCGCCAGCAACGCACCAGCATTCGGCACTCGGCACCTACTCAGAAAAGCTTCACTGCTGGTCATCAGGCCGACTTTATTTGCGAATCGCATGCCTGGAGCACGTTTGTCATCGCACTCGCGGGCAGGCAGGCAGACTTTGAATGTTTTACGCTACGCACGCTGTCACCGGCACCGACACGCCTTACACATTTCATTCGATTAGAAAGGCAAAGGCCAGTAATAATAACACAACATGTACAGTGGAATCTGCTGTTACTTGCTCATTGACCACTTGTCGGGCATTGCATTGTGGAAACCTTTGGCTTATTGATTTCGATTCTCGCGTGGCAATTCACAATGCAAAGAATTATCTCAGGATATTAATGAAAGTCCTTCCTCCTCACGCACTTAACCATTTTATAATTTACAAGATTTCATCTCAAGCACAATACTGTAAACCTTCTTTCCTGCATACGCATACGTCTGGTCAGGTGATCGTGCTTTCTCTGCACGATGTGGAAAATATTGGCCGCCATAAGCCATGATCGTAACGTAACTGACGTGAACAGTGATGTGATGAGCATGTACGTAACTTGGAGAACGAAATAATAGAAGCCATACGTCTGTCGGTCTGTCTCGAGCAAACAATGCCAGGCCTGGCAAGATGGGCTCACTTTTCCAAGTCGAAAGACACAATTCAGGAAACAAGACGTGAAATAATGCGTTGAGGAACATGTGTCTGTCGGAGTCGAAGCTGCGTTCTCTTTGACCCAAACTTCCTCTTTCAGGCCGACGAGGCTTTGGTCAGGCCAGGCTCAGGCTCACTCTTCGCCTGAATTCCATTTCTGTCTGATTTCATTGAATTGCAATGCCTGGCGCGCGCAAACAGCTTGGAACGTTCAGTCCAATTTCCACTTTCCACTTTCAAGTCGTAGGCGCATCATAACTGATTAGTTTTTATTTATTTCGACCCGAATTCAGGCTGGGCCGCGCCCGCCCTGAGACAAAATATCATTTTCTATTACAATAAGAATGAAAATAATATTACGAGTCGGGCACAAGGGAAAGAATTCTCACAACTCGCAACTCTTTTCATTTCTTCTCCTATTCATTCCGGGAACAAGAGAGGACAGCGCAGAATTCGAGGAGAGGCAGTAACAAATAGATCGTGGGCATACAGTTTTATTTTTCTCTGTCCTTCTCTGCCCTGCCTGAAATGAAACCGAACAATCCCAATGGGGGTCATCTTAAACATGATCCTCAATAATGCTTTTGCTTTCAGGAGGTCGTCGTGCGCTTTTTAACCACCCTGTTTCCTTTTGTCTTTACGCAACGCAGATTTGTACGAAGGCTTTGATGAGCTGACGCTCCAACTCGCAAGTCGTCTTTCACTTTTATGACGGTTATTTTAAGGGCCTTGCACTGTAAATGCTTTGTGCGTGAAGAGGCACTTTATGGCCATGACTCGGCCTCCGCTAGCTCGCCCGCCACCCGACCACGTGATTTAAAATTGAAACTCAATTTCACTCTTTCATATGTAGATTTCAAAATGCGGACTTCACGTTCTAGCATTGCTGCTCTTTGGCCCGAAATCTGTCAAACTGACGCTGACAGTTGGCAGCTATGATTACAAACAAAACAGCGCGCTAAAAGTACATGCACATAAAACAAATATTTTTGTCATGAAAAATAATATCCACTCCAAAACCACGTACCTCCACGGCAGGCATTGCACCCAATGCAGACAGACTCTTGCACCGCTGCTGGCCCTGCCGTGGTGTGGCTATTTTTAGCCCATTTGCATGTCCGCACTTAAATATGTATCGTAGCGGAAGCTAAACAAAATTTATCTTGGGACAAAATACAACGACAACGAGCCGGGTATGAGACATATTTATGAGGTTCTCTTTCTGCGTTTAAAGTACAACTTTGTCGTGTACGAAGCAATCGCCAGGCCAAAATATGGAATGTCACCGCGCGGCAGAAGCGAGCGGAGAGGAAACTCCATACATTTTGGTGATATTAATAACGTTCAAGAGAAAGTGTTTTATCCGCCTCGAACGGGTTCAGACGTCCGGATCATGCAAGCAGTCCGCGCGCAATGTAATTCGTGCAGATCGGGAGCGGGATGAGCTCTTATAATCTGACTTGCGAGCTCTTCTTAAAAAAGCAATGAAGAAAATGTGTTGCCGCCGTCTGGCGATGGCAATGTGATGATTTCTTCCTCTCAGCCACACAAACACGAGCCTGAATGAGTTTAGATGGGCAAAACGCAAAACGGACGTCAAGCCGGACCGGGCTACTTTTCTCTGGGAATTAGTATGAACATTAGTTCAATGTAGCGGTCGTTTTGTGATGCGTATTCATCTCGACATCCTTCCTCCTTTTCTCACTTTTCTGTCTTGGCTTCAGTCAGAGACGCTCAGAGAGAAAGACACGACATACAGGGAGAACGGAGAATGCATGTGCAATGTGCACAATGTGTGTCGAGTCGAGCGCAGAAGGGTAGGTATCGTGTCATGAATCCCATACATTGTAGTTTGTCCGGAATGACTGCAAAGATTTACTCAAACACAAACGCCGGGCATGCATGCCGCGGTGAAAAAATGAGCATCCGACGGACGCGGACGCACCGAATGAGCACCAGGCCCGGCAAGGCAGCGCAGGGGAAGACATCCGAGAAAACATCTTGAGGAGTGCAGCCAGTCCATATCTAGTGTGTTACTCCGGATTCAAGCAGCAAGATGTAAATCTATACCTCCTGCTCGTCCTGCCTCCGACTACAAAAATAAATGCAGGACAGAAACCGAAATTTTTCTCGCTCTACTCATCCTCATTATTATATACACAAATAAAATCTATTTCGGGTCTGCACAAATTTGGAATGGCATGAACCACACTTAGCCAATCATCTGGTTCCTCTCATTGGCTGCCTGCCGTGGATCGTTCTTAGAACACGAGATGGATTGCAGCTTTAAGTTTCACGTACGTACGCAGACGGGACTTCTTAACTGAGCCCCGGTCTCCGGTCCCATTTACCCAGCACCAGCACGCCACGTACGGTCCTCGTGTGATGAGTGTGTATTTTTAAAGACGAACATCAAGACATTTAAACTTAGTCCGAGGTAAAAGCTCAGCTTCATTTACATTAATGATCCAGAGTTCAAGTGAGAAAGTACTCAACTTGTCCGTGACGACTTTCTGAAATCACGACAAATTCTGAATATTTGAAACGGCGAACAGTGTCGTACTGGAAGTCTGACTTGACACAAATTGGGAATCTGCTCGACTTTTTCTTTGAATTGGTGCAGTTTCGTTTTTGGCATTGCGTTTCTTTTGTTTATGATCCGAACCAGTTGATAACTCCGTACTTTATCAGTTATTATCCACCCGAGAAAGCAATCTTCGAATTCTGCCATCTCCGAATACGCTAACATCCAAGATTACACTACTATTAGAGCTCTTTTTGCTCTTCACGAATGGCTGATTAAATAGGCGCAAGTAGAGTAAGTTATTTCGCATCGTTTTCCTTGCTGTGCTGCGAAATTGTAACTTAACTCGAATTTTATGGGGCATGCCTTAATCAAACTTTTATTCAATTTGCAGAGAGTTGGAGTTTCATCACTCGCGAAACTCGGATATCAGTGAATTGGAATTGGGATAAGCGAATCAAGAGATCACGTTGCTCTTCCTGGAACCTGGAATTCATCTAAGCTTCGCAACGATTTCGGATAAATGAAGAGACAAGAAAGTTTAGCGATTTTTCATTCACCTTCTCAAGCCAAATTGCCCTGCAGTCGAACTCCGTGCTTCTTTACTTCCCATATTACTCTAATCGTATGGAATGTAATGAAGTATGGAGAACTTGCAGGGCAGGGTCAGCGAAACTCGTTGCAGTCTTGAACTTTCTCAGCATTTTGAAGGAGCGCTCATTTCGGTCATTTCCGTGACTGGAATAGATTCGTGGAAAAAACGCTGGCTAATGGTAAAGTTGTATTTTACTGTGTTTCTTTGCATTTTTACTCGTTCATGAATGTTAATGTTTTAACTTTACCACTTTATGACACGAGTTTAGCCATTTTAGTCCCCATTTTGCTCGATCGTTGCTGGATGGGAAGTTTGTGCTGATAGCTCTAACTAAAAGATATGAAAATATGAGAATGAATACGGAGGATCTAGATTTTCTTCTCAAGACTATTTGATGACATTTCATTACCTTCCATGCGAAAGAGTATGAGCTAGTTTCGCAGGGTTATAAACTCAAAGTAGTTTCAAAAAGAGAACATATAGCGTAAAGTGGGCAATGAATAAAGTCCCATTGTCTCTTGAAACGAATCATAATTTACAGATATTGGAGGGTTGAATGGGCTCACTAAATAAAGCGGCAGGAGAGGAGGCGAGTGAGTCAGAGTTAATTTAGTAGACAGTTAACAGCGCTGCAAAAGTGAGCGTCGCGTCTGGCGAAAGACTCCTACACAGTAGTTGGAGGATGTTGTGACTTTCTATTAAAAACGGCGCAGCAGCGAGCGTGTGGAAGAACTTCAAAGCAATTCCTATATTCCAAAGTCCTAATTAGCGTGCGGGCATCATGGAAACCCTCACGACGAGCAGGCAACGGTCAACGACAGTCGCCAGTTTCCCAAACAAGACACTCGTAAAGTGAAATATGTCAGGTCATTAGAGTCAGGCCAACTTTCTTTCGCCCACTTGAAGGACTTGAAGCAGCCGAGCAGCACAGTCGTGGTGTGGCAGAGTTCAAGAGTGAATGCCTCGAAACGAAGTTAACAAGATCCAGCAGGCATAGAAAGCATCAGAAGCAGAAGTGACTTGGAAAAGGACTCAGATGCGAAAAAGCAACAAGCAACTGGAATGAGAGAAGACACAAGACGCGGAGCAGGACAGAAGACACAAACACAGAAACACAAAACACGGACGCCTTGGAAAATGCATTGCCCGCATCCGTATTGCATCCACTCCAGCTCCTCGCCTGGGCACGCTGTGTGCGTGCGTGCAGGTTCTCAATTTGAGTGAATGTCTCTTCGCTTCGTTTCCCTGATTAATGTCTTTCCTCTTCTAATATCATAATACGATTTCAGACCGCGTATTATTGTTTCTAACAGTTCTTGGAATTTCATCCTCGGCTCGTCTCCTGCCTTGCCTTCAAAGCCGAGAAATACGAAAACGGTACGAAAAGATACGGTAGCCAAAACTAGATATGAACCCATTATTATGTAACGGCAAATATTTCGAAATATTACAATTTGTTACTTCCACTCCGACAACATTGCGTAATGGAGACGACGACGGAGCGCTTGGTTTGGATCATGAATATTGGACAAGTTCCAGCGACAAATTGGGCAAAATAAAAATAAGGCCTTTGTTTCCATTTCAATCGACATTCCATACGGGCTCATCACAAGCAGACTGGAGACTGGAAACTGCCATTAGACGAACAAATTCCAACTTCAACAGCGTAGCGCCACGACTGCAACCGGGAATTTGTTTTTACTGCAATTTGCAATCTGCGATTCATTTTCAACTCTCTTTCACCTCTACGCGGCTTCATTCAATCCTAATAAACTCTTTGCCCTACTTTTCATTCCACCACCATTTTCAATTCGTTAGCGGCTTGCCGGAGCCTTGACTTGACTGAAACATTGTCAATTTCCTTTGGAGAAAGCCGAATAGAGATTATGCCAGACTCACTTTTGAGTTTAATTTGGCTTGTGCGTGCCTCGCCTTGAGAAAAGTAAAGTCAACAGGAATTGAAAACGCAGTTGGGTGAAAGTGCAGACACAAGCACTAAAGCAACACGTAGCAAAAGAAAAGAAAGAGATGGGCAGACAGTCGAGTCGCTCGAAGACAGTAGTAACGACTGTAGTATTCTTAGAATGGAATGTGTCTCATTTATTCACACACTTTCTTCGAGAAAAATAGTGGCTGGGGCATCAGGAGCGGCCGGAGCAGAGAAAGCAGAGCGCGTCATGATGATACGATGATGACTATTATAGCGCACCATCCAGGCAGAGGGCACACAGGCTCACGTTTGCCCAGGACAGGAAAATCATTTCATTCGCCCTGCTATGCTGCTGTGCCAGGACGAATCCGCCCGTGCCGTGCACCGTCAAGAGAGAGTGTAAATGGAAACGGAGCGAGTTCTAAAACAATTCTAATACCATAAAAATAAAAATATCCCTTCGTTTTAATGCATTTTTTATATTACACGTTACACTCATGTCCCAATTTTATTGTTCCTTCGCTCGGTTACGGACTGCGAGCAATAACTTTTACTTTTATATTCCATAATTTACTTTCCTTCTTTATTAGAACGATTCCGGGCGCGGGCACAGAAATGAAGAAAACAAACACGATTTTCGTATTATGCGCAAGGATTTTCTGGAACACTTCCCAACTCGCAGTAGCGCGGGGATTGTAATCTCGACTTTCGATGAATTGCACATGCAACTACCAAATTAGGCAAGGTAGTAGGCAAGAACGGGTGCAATTGAGTCGTAAAATCGAAAATTTGCATCGTGCCTGCATTCAGAAGCAAACTACAAACACGTCATCGGCTGAGTCGGCTGCCCCCGAGCTTTGTCGCAAATGTATTTTCCGTCAGCGTAGCGACGAGTAGCCCAGGAAATGGAATTCTGAATTCACGATTGATGGTCACCCTCCGTATTTCTATTGTGGACCAGCAGAAGTTGTGTGCAGTGCATTTAGCGCCGTCGCGAGTTGAAACACGACTACTTCGTCCATTTGGACGGATGCCAAGCAACAGTTGCCGAAAGACGGTTTTAGAACACAAAGTGCCTACTTGCGTATCCTGCCGTGCGGACTAATCCACACTCCTTCATTCAAAACGATCATCGTGTGCTTAATGCTTAATATTCCTCTTCTTCCTCATATGCGCGATATTGCGATCGACTACGTATCACTCTTAAGTTTATTAATAGCGCTGTACCAGCCGCAGCAGCCGCGGTGTTAGAAGAAATCCAACGCAAACCGGAAAATACGCGAAAATCGGGCCTCGTTGCAAAATCTTCAGGGAATGACCGGTCGAAGAACCAACAACTTATTTTTACTTCTGTTCTTGTTCTTATCAGGGACAGAGTACATTTTATAACTTTTCTTTTTACTACAGCTTTGAGATTGCCATTGTGGACGCGCATTCGCATTTGGGGAAAAGTTTTCAATGTTCTTGGCTAGTCCTGGGAGACGAATACTTGGATGGCCTCTTTTGTCAATAAAAAGCTTTCGCATTGTATCAGATGAGTAAGTTGTTTTCTGCTCCACTGTAACCAAGCGAGTTGTGGAACTGAAATCGGACTCGAATAATTTCCGAGCTGGACTCATTTCCTGTACGATAGCCACTGCGAATAATTCTGGGCCATCATAAAACGGGGACGCTAAACATGGACGACAAAATATCGCTGACCAACCCCGCAATTTATGAAAAATATTCCACTGACCCCCTGCCTTGTCGAAATCCTGCAAAATATTCCTCACAGACCAAGTTCCGTTTTAGCCGAGTAAATGCTCGCTTTAATGAAATTTTCCAATTATCATTATGCCATGTACACTGCTTGAAACATAATCAAGTTGCCAAAGATTCCATTGCTATTACTCTAATGCCTTAGCCAGTCACAGTCATTTTGATAATTCCTGTGCGCTGTGCCCGTGCCGTAATAAGAAACGTAATCTTTGAATCAAATCTAAAGAACCTATAATGTATTAAGTTAAAGTGTCCATTATAGAAGTAATATTCTCTTCACGAGCCAACGCGGCGAACCGGGCGAGCGTAACTTCGTTGGAATGACTTTAGTTTAGCTGTTTAGAGCATAGCGCATTATTCAAGGCTCGGGCTGGGCCAAGTTTTCCCATTTAGGACTTGCGCCTAGGATGTTGTTCTTTTCCCTTTACCCGTAGCGCTTTGTGAGTTCAATTTATTTCACAAGTCGATTCCCGGTCTGGTCTTGCGACTCAACTCATTCAGACTGAATGTCGGAGGTTTATAATACCGCACACTGTCAGCTGGAAATGAAAACGTGGAAGATTATGTAAATTGAACGCATGCAACCTAAATCGAAAAGGGTCTAAATTACGACTTCTAAATCACACGTACGCGTACATGAATAGCAGGGCATGGCAGCCTTGCCCGCGGTCTCGTACACCTTCTATCACAAGCACCAGTCGAAGGCGTACGTGGAACGTGACTGTTTGCGAGACACGAGCAGTAGTTTCGAGACGCGCGCGGCTTTGACTCCAGCGGCCCAGTCAAGAGTGATTCGCCATTCGCATGATAGATTAAAACCAATTTAATCGCACTCTCCGTTAATAATTTCCAATAGACGTTCGCGTCCTTTAAAATCAATTTTTGCAACCCGATTTCTAGCGAGTTTGCAAGAAGGCAGGAGGACGAAGCCATAGTTTCAAGTTCCTAAGCGAATACGTGCAGTCGAGTGGAAACGGAAACGAAATTGCTAGCAAACGAACTCCCCTTTTATGGTTTGTATGGTTAGAATGTGATTTCCAAGTCAAGAAACGAGAACGATTTCTTCTTTCATGCAGCACACAATGCAATCGTACCCGCGCCGCTTCTTCACTTCCGTGCAAGGAGCAACTGCCTCCAACCCCGCGCGAATGGCTTGTTTTGTACGAAATAGGCAAGTCAAAAGGTTCTGAACTTTCTCCATGTGCCGTGTTTGGAGAAAGTGATGAAAATAAATTGCCGAGTACATCAACTGAATTTTAAGAAGGCCACCACACAAATAAGCTAACAAATACCGAAACCGTCTATTCCTTCAACGCGTCTGACATTAAAGCAAGCTTGATTTCAGAATTCCACAACAGAATTTCAGATTTCGCAGTCAACAATTCGGGGCGACACACGTGTAACGCGCACGGGATGAGAAACCTGGCCCAATTAACAAGAACCACGTGTAGTGCAGGCTACGGGATGATTAAATTGGAAGGGATTAATCAGATTAGGAAATGCTTCGAAATGCTGTTGTCCAAATTAAGTCAAGATTTATTGACCTGTGTCTAATAAATCTGTGCGCTACACTCGATACGATACAGCACAGCAGCACTTCATCTTGCCATGTTCCGTGCCATGCACCATGGCTGCACCACGCCAAGTGACCACACCCATTCCACTTCCCGTGTATACACAAGTGCCGTGGCCGTAATGTGAGCGACTACCGCAATGTTTACACCTCGGGCTCAATGCACACTGAGCATAGCATAGTCGAATACGAATACCCACTCAGCTCAGCTCTTATGAAACTTTGTTTCACTTTGTGAGTGGATAAGTGCCTTTCTACTGCTGCTGCAGGAAACTTCATCTAGGAATAAATTGATGGATAGAAAACAAGTTGCTGGGAAGCAGCCGATTCAAATTCAATTTCTATTTTACACCGTACGCCGTACGCGTCCCGTACCATCATCGTAGTCGCAGTCGTAGTCGTAGTCGTCGTCATTTTGCCACCACGCCACAATCCAAGCAAAACTTCTTGGTCGAGGCGGCGCGGTGGCGGAAGGAAGATAAAGCACAAAGTCAAAGTCGTACATGCCTACGTGCCCGTGGCGGTGGCCGTGCCAGGCCAGGACGGTCCAAATGGAAATTCAAATTCAGGACGGGCTCCGAGTTGAAGTTGTATCCCCACATGCAGATACAAGAGATTTTATGAAACTGCAAAATGGAAAGTGCGAAACTTCCTGGCAGAATATAAAATATATGCGATCCGTGAGATGGGAGATGTGAATTGGAAGTCAGGAGTCAGGCCTACAAATCTGCGGGCAGTAGCAGGACAGATCTGAGTGCTGTCAAGGAAAGTGTTTTCGGTGGGACAAAATGTCTTTTTTCCGTACATGCATATTTCAACATTAACCGCAAGTAGCCTTCCTTCCCTGAATAATAATACCCTTCAATGAGCACCAAATATCAAGCCAAACCGTTAACCAGCCACAATAACCTCCGCTGGAGCCCAAATCGTGCCGCGTATGCTTCGAAATGCCAAACCTCAGCTCAGCAGCGTCCAAAACCACACTCGATTCGACAAACGACTCGAGCTGAATTGTAACTGGCAAAAACGAAGACGACGGCGAAAACGGAGTCAGCACGAATGCCGAATGCTCAAAGGAGACCGCCATAAAACAAAAAGATATATCTACCAGTCGTTTATTATGAGGAAGTTTTACTGCTTTCTTTCTTCTGGTTCCAATTTCGATAGCTCACACAAGCGAAGCCGGGATAATAAATGGGAAATCGAAAAGTCTTTCGCTCTCGCCACGCAATTCCAAGCTGGAACCTGCAGTGGCGCGGCACGGCACGACGGTTGTGACGCGACGGTGAAGTTACAAATTTGAAGTTTCCAATTTATGACATTAAATGTCGTTCTAATAGACGAATAGAGTATAGAGTGTGGCTTTGACAAATTGGTATATACCCACGCAAGGATTAAGGCTCACAAACTATATTTCTTCTTTCGACAGAACCTTAACACGAAGAAATCAAAGCAAAACCAAAGCCTGACTGTGTCGCACCGCATAGATTTTATTCTGGGCCACGTCTTCGTCTTCGTCCTCGTCATTAGATATACTTTTGACACAACTTTCGTTCCCAAATTGTGTAAGCTTGGCCAATCAAGTTGATCCGAGATGATACCAATAAGTTGTCAAACTTTGGAATCCCATTTTATATACAGCAGTGAAAAGAAACACGAAACAAGTTTGGTCATCTAATCGCCAGTATCTCGGCAGCATCTCGTCCAAGGCAGCCGCAGCAGAGAAGAGAATATTTTGTTCCGGGTTCGAGAATGGAAGTTAATTCTCCTCCGAGATTTTATCACGACTGCTTGTCATATTCGTCTTCTTCCTCCTCAAACAAAACCCAACGCTGCGCAGTCCGTGCTATTGCCATGTCTCGGTCGGTTTTTCTATCTAGTTCCTATTTCCCTTCGCAATTCTCCTTTCTTTCGAAAAACCAATCGCAATCGCAGAGCAGAGCAGACTTGCAGAGGAAAATGCTCTCCGAGCTTTGGTTCTTTTACGAAAACGAGCGATGCGCCGTCACTGGTTTTTATGAAATCTGGTTACTTTTCTTTATACGCTGCTGCTCGTCTGTTCATCTTCTTTACTTGCCGCTGCCTTGAATGGCTACGGAGAATATAAAATTCCACAGAGACACAGTCGCGACGGTGAAAGCGGGATGGGAAAGTGGAGAAAATATTCCAATTCAAAGAAAAAGAATATGTATGAGTTATGAGCGGGCTTGGTTTGTCGTATTTCTACTTTTTGTGCTTACAGCAGACAATTTCGGGAACGCCGTACCACGCATCAAGTCTTTTGTCGTCGTGGCGTGTGACGCAAGAAGTTTGGGGCATGAGCACAGCGCTCCGCTTTCGTCATTATTAAATTTTTTGCTGAAAAGTGAAAATTTTCATTTTGACGCAACTAAGTTTATTTTGTGGGCATAAAATTTCAGTTGCGAGTGAAATGAAACAGTAGCATTAGATTACAATGCGTTTTGCCGCATCGTAACTAAACAATTTCGCTCTCGTGCGGAGCAGAAGAGCAGATGCAGTCGTGAAATTTCATTGACTATGAAAGGTAGGACAGACACATGCGTCAATGTCTACGCTGATGCAAAATGGTGCTCGGGTCCTGCTCGCCTCCCGCAATGAAATTTCGCGTTTAGAATTTCGCCCGAGCAGAGGACATCGAGAGAGTGTCCCAGTCGTGCAATATTTTCATCACATTCATAAAGTAAGCTTTTATGGAGACGTCTCGTCGTTTTTTGGGCAGAGTAGCGAGTTTTGAGATAGCGGCCGAGGGCCTCGTTCGCTCATTTCAGTTTCTAATGAAAAATGCAAATTTTTGTATTTATCATCCGCACAGAAGAACAAAAAGGTGCAGACGAAGGATTAGAATGTCTCTGTTTCTTAATTGCGGCACCTACACTCAAGCTCAATGCTACTGCAATGCAATATGCAAATACCCATCATTCGCTTGCTGCTGCTGCTAGCGCTTATCGCTATTCACCTACCCGCACGCCAGAACACGCAGCCCACGAGATAATTTGTGCACGAATAAAGTTAATTTTGTAAACTTTCACTCTTGATGTGGGATTTCGAGTTTTTGATTAATGAGTACCGCTCACGGCTCTCGGGCTTGTTTATATTTATAACGTGCGTGGTGTGCGAATTGTCGAGAGAGGCGAACTTCCTCGGTAAATTTTACAATTTATTGATGTGCTCAACGCTCTGTTTTGACTGGAAGCTTAATTTATTTGCGCGATAAACAAAAGAATGGGACGTGCATGCCAGGCTAAGCGAGGCGTGGGCACGGGCACGGGCACGGGTAGGCTTTGTTCCGGCCACCAAGTGGAACGATTTGTTGCATATCTTGCTTTTGAAGTTTAAATCTTCCGCAGGAGATCATGCAGTGGTGTAATAGCATGTGTGTTTGGCTTTGGAATCGAGGCCGAGATGCGCACGATGCAGCAAGAACAAAAGGACCTGCTGGTGCTCCTAAATGACTATCAAAAATAAAAGTTTGGGCATGTGATCGCGATATTTGAACGCTTACAGCACAGCAATGGCAATGGCTATGGCCAACAAGGTTTAAGTGCCTCTCTGGGCATTGAATAGACCCTCCTGATATCCACTAAAGTAGAATAGACAAACTCGAGTAGGCAAACCTATACGCACACGCGTAGACACAAACAACACAAACTCTTCAAGGCGATAAGAATAAGGGCCATAACTGCTCTGCTCATAACGAGAGCTCTCTTCGTCCTAAACGAATGCGTAACATAAAAATCATGAATAAATGCCTATTCAAACTATTCTTAATTTGTAGTACGTATTTTGTCCCCGACGAGAGAACCATCGCATTTCGCGTAATTCCTCATCCATCTGTGAATGGAGCCAGAAATGAAATTTATTGGCAGCGAGCGAGGTTGGCGAGGTATTTAGTCCTCGTGCGTGTGTGCAGTTCATTCCATTTCCCATCCGCAGTCATTTTAAACTCATGTCATGTACTTCAAGTCAAGTTGCTCGATAACTTTCCGGCTGAATTTCGACCGTGGACTTTTGCTCCCGCTGGATTTGCATTGCATCGTGAGAGAAACTAAAGCCGGTTCATCTCCAGCCAGTGCCATTCCGGTGGCAGTGCCAGTCTTTCCATGTTTATAGTGTGGGTAGTAATTTTGTAGGCAGGCTGATCAGCGTGCAAGCGCAAACGTCTTGATTAACTTTCCTCTCGCTGTGTAGCGCACGGCACACATGCCTGGAATGACCACGGCCATAAACTTTCTTGCACCATTAATTTTGAATTTGCACTCACGAATCACGATCAGTAGAGGAACGAGTCTGTTCTTGCCTTGCCCACGGCTCGCACAAAGTGCGGCCGTACTTTTGTATAATTTTGTTGGCACATTATGTCTATGACTTTATTTAGTATTCAGAAACTCGACTCTTCTCCTCACTTCTGAATGCTGCGTGCTGCTGCTGCTCTCGGTCGGATGCTGGCGTGGCCGCGTGCTTCTCTATTTCATATTTCGATATCAGTCCGTGCCCGTGCCCGTGCCAATGCCGTCGCTATACGTATTACTCAGGAATTGGCGTAACTTGAACACTTGCTCGTGCTACATTTAACACTTGAGTGCAGCACGCAGCAGAGCAGTGAGAATGTGGTGATGAAACAAGTCGCAACTCGCAACAACCACTTATGGACCGGAGGTGTTCCACGACATGAATAATATAAAACTATCATAAAATGGGGAAATCGAGTACGCTCGACACGCATAACTTGCAGCAGGCATTCGCAACTGCCACGACCGCAGAGTCGTTCAATTATACGAGCACAGACAGCGACACAAAACTGCATCAGAAACTGTGAACAGCACGACAAGTGTAATGCGTCTGTGTGAATTGCATTTTACTACTGAAAATGTGAAAAGTAAAGTTGCGCAAAATCGAAGCATCAGAATCTCAACTGATGGCAAACTTTTTTTTTAATCCGGCGCTCGAGAAAGATGTTCGAATGATCGGGCACGGGCATTTGATTTGACTTCTAACGAAATGCTGAAAACTCGCGCACAAAGTTTGTTAATAATGCAGGTGATAACTTTATTCCTCTTAAATTGTTTAATTTTGTTCGTTTAGTCGTAATGAAGAAATGAAATGCTTATTGTCTTTGTCTCGAACAACAGACGGAAGGAAACGAGCACGCCCGCGACAGCAACAGCATGATTCAATTATTCGCGATTCAGTGAGGTATTACAACTCAGCCCAGTCAGTCTCAAGCCTGGAACCGCTTCAAATTTCAGATGCTTGCATCATTTGCTGGTTGGTTGGCTGCTGCAGATGAACTAATTAAATGGAAAATTGGGAGTAATTTTAACGAGGAACACTCAGGAACCTTTCACTCTAGAAGGGTGCATTGCAATTTCCCCATCCGCTCAATTTATGCAAGCGCATCAGAAATTAACGACAAGCGGCCGAGTATATATGTTAATTCCAAGCTAAGAACCCATTTCTGCAGCGCACAAACAGGCAAGTTCGCCGTGCAATCATAAAATATCCAAATTTATTTTGTCCTTTAAATTTTAAGACTCGCGTAAGAACTTAAGACTTGAATTAATGAAAGGAGTCTGGAACTCCGCAGTCAAACTATAAATACCGAGCTTTCTCTGCCGGTGAAAGTTAAGACGGCAAATAACTTTTAGAATAAGAGACACAGCAGCAGCAGCCCGTGAGATACGGGCAGGGCAGGGCCATGCGAGAGAGCAAAGGTGTAATAAATTCCTTACATAAAATACACATTATTACCCAGAAGGAGAAGCGGAATAATAATGTGAGCCCAGAGTCAAAGAACAAAGTGGTACGAATGAAATTAGGCCTTCCTCGCATGATTTATTCAAGAGAACCAAAGACCATAGTGTTCCATTCCCTTCCTATTTTCTCTTAATTCCAAACCAATTGAACCGAGCTGAAAGGAAAGAGTCGCACAAAAGAAGTTTAGTTTTCAGACTCTTTCACCACGGCCAACCAAACTTCTGCTGGCAGACTGGCGCATAGATCAGGCTTATACGACACCCGTTCCCGTGCTTTCACTCTCGCTCTCTCTTTTGTTCATCTCCTGCCTCGCCTCGCCTCGAAGAGAAAGCAGCAACCATGCGCTGTGTAAGCCACGAGCTGAAGGAAATCTTTACTCGAGGTCTCCGAGCAGAAGTTTCTCCGTGCCCAGCGAGAAGAAAACTGTGAAGGCGGAATAGAGGCCGAATTCCACCGAGTCAGGAACTTTCTATGCAGTGTGCAGCAGGACAGAGGCAGAGTCAGAGCAAGGCACGGCAGGGCGAGTGAGTGGCACAGAAAACTTCCTGAAACAGTCTCGCGCTACGGAGGAGACGAGCATTCCGATTTCGCCCGTCTCTCGGACCAGCATCACACTAAAAATAGCTCCTGCACCCGACTCGTCCAACCTACTTTGTGGATCAGTGCGAGATTTTATAAACAAGTAGTTTTCGCACACAAAAATAGAACAACTTATCTGAAAAATTCTTAATCCATTTTTTTGCAAGGCAGTTTTCAATTCTGCAACACAGTTGGCAGAAGCAGTGCGCCGGCACGAGAGTTTTTATTCACTCGGCCTCTCGGCACCAATTATTAAAGTCTGTCTGTCAATATCGCTGCCGTGAAAGTATTGTCTTTGTTGCAGTTGCAGTGCAAACGACTTTGCAAATGTGAGGCGAGTGCACGAGTCTAGTCAACTGCTGTCAAGTTAAGCTACACTTGAGTATTGTACAATCTGAGTCTAGGCCAGGCTATTATAAAGTGTGTTGAATGATGTTGGCGAAAAGAATTGAAAGTGACATTGACGAAACGGTCGAGCTTGTTCTTGTTCAGCATTTGTGTCTCAGGCAGTTCATTTCTCCTGTGCACGCGGCACTCGGCAAGCCAACACTTCGCAACGTCGCGTCGACTCTCGAGGTATTTCATATCCAAGATAGAATTAAGTCGTTTTCTCAAACGCCCGCCCGCACCGAGACTTTCTGTGCGTGGTGCTTTCTTATTATAAAAATGGGCGCGTCGCAGTTTAATGCTTAAGTAGGAAAAATGTGACAGCTTGCTCACGGAGAAGAAAAAAAAGTCCACTTCTTGTGTTGGTAAAAATCTCCTCGTGCTTTGAGCAATGTCGGTTGATCACAATTAACAATCAATAATAAACTACACGTATTTATTGTCTTTTCAGTTAATTCTTTACTACTTTGGTAATTGTCAGCATTTAAAGAAATTACGAGACTACATTTCTTGTTCGATTGCGTATTTCATGCATATTTCATAAGACGCGCCTCTCAAAAACTTTGCACGAGCTCGCAGCTCATGCGTCACGCCCAATTGTGAGTCGAGCCCCTCTTTGTATTGTCAATGTAATTACTCAATTTAGGATGTTTCAGAATCGCTATCGGGTTTCACGTTGAGTAAAAACTCAATTTCAAGCACTTGACTCAAAGACGACCGCGTTATTTATTTTCTGCCAACCACACTGTCAATTATCACGAACACGCGTGTGAGCACGTCGAACGTGTCTCGTCCTGAACGCAATTTCCGGAAAGTGTGAAATTTTGGACACAATGAAATGTCAGTGAACGTGTTGAATAACGCAAACGCGGAGTCGCTGCGCCGTAATAGAAAATGCCATCGTCCACCGCGGTTCGATTTTCGCATCAAGCCTGCGACGGCTGACGGTAGCAGAAAACACGCCATGCGACAGTCCACGTCAATGGACGCGAAATTGAAAGCGGACTCTCAATCTTTACGGATTAACTTTGTCATCAGTCATCAACACAAGCTGCTTGCTGCGGACTTTCTCCTCAACATGTTCTCGATTTTCAAGAATTTCTGCTTTCTCCGCGAACTACTTTCACAGGCTGCACACATCTTTCAACAGGTCAGCCCCTTGGTTTTCTGCATTTTCTTTATTTATTTTCTCCTGAGGTCTTAAAACTTAACTTTTTACTTTATTTAATGAAACTTTCGCTATGATGCGAGATAAACAAAAATTCTTGTGAAGAAATCTTCGCTTAGCATAGCATTGAGAAAGCATAGTTCTAGGAAGGGCGTAGGCCTCGAGCCCAGAGGAAGCCATTGCATGAAGCCATAATAATAAAAGTGGTCAAGCAGAATAAATACGTGAAATGCAATTTGAATCTAATATATCAGGCTACCCACAATAGCAATAAACAGCGTCCTTCCCGCAGTGCAGTGGTTAGCCAGAAATTCAGACTTTACCTGCATGTGGTTTAGGTTTTCTGAAAAGATTTGCATACGAACACGAGAGTACGTACATGAATCAGGGCACAGGAATTAGAAAATGTCAAAATCTGACTTTTAGGCGATAGCATGACGTTACGACTACATTTCCTCTTTTGTTTTCGAGAGCAGAAAGAGAAAGACTTGCTCTGCTCCTAATTCACTAAACTCGAGAGCGAGCGAGCAAAGTCACGCTCGCAAAAGCTCGGTGCTGTTGCCGTTACTGTTGTTGCTCTTGCCTTGTGCAAGGTTGCAATAATTTTCCCCTCCTGGCAGGGTATTATTAAATCACGTTTCATCGGTTTCACGACGAAAGAGGACGTCATTTCGTAAGACTTGCTCAGAAATCAGATTTATGCATGTATTTCTGGTCGAGTAATTAGTTTCATAGCATAGCCATGCACACAAACACTGAATGCCTGCCTGCTTCGTACCGTTCAGTTCTGTTTTGTTCAATCGGGTCGGATTGGGATCGCAATCGCAGGAACGCAAACACAGAAACGTCGATCCGAACCTGTGCAGTGCCAGCCCCGCCTGTGCCGTGCCTACTATAAAGACTAGACTACGTACGACGTTAGATTATAAAGATATATCATGTAGACTGGCTGAGTTGAGCAATGCGAGAGTAGCTTACTCAATTCCAATTTATATCAGGATTAATTCCCTTGCCACTTTTCCTTCTTAATATTTGATGCTCTTGTAATATGCTCTAATTCCACTCTGATATTCCTGTCTGAAATGTGTCACGCTAATAAAGAAAGAAAATCTTGGCTCGTGTGTCATCGTAAGACGCGTGTTGTTCTTCGTGGTAGGAGCCGAGAAACCCGAGAATCGAGAGCACAAACTAGAAAATAGACTAAGGCCAATCGCCGTAGTCGGAGCCAGGGAAGGCAGCGAAAATTGTCAAGCTTCGTGACTGTGACGTGACCCAACACGTCCAAGTGCAAGGCAAAGCCAGGCTTTATTGTACAAATAATCCTGAAGCCAGTGCAAATAAACCAATCGTTCAAAAAAATGGGAAGGAAGTCAGGTTACGGTTTACTAGAAGCTGAGACAATCAACCTCGGTCTGGTCAAGTCAAACCAATGCCAAGAATTCACAAAGACGATAAAGCAAACCATTCCCGCATAAACTAAAAGAAAACCGGAAGCACACTGATCATTGCGAGAAAAGTGGACACGAGCCGCGGAATCATTTGACAAGCGTTTCTGATTGATTTCTGCTCTGAACTGAGCTGTACTGTGCAGAAATGGGACTCACTTGATTTGGTGGAAATGAAGACAAATTCGTAGCTCGTAGCTGGCTGAATACTTTCCGCCGAGAAAGTCGAGCAGTAAATTGCGAATCTTCCTTACACGTGTGTAATTCGTGTTTGTGTTTCTCTTTCTCTTCAATCACTGGTTCGGCAGAAGAAACAACACAGAAATTACGCACAGAAGGCACAGCAAAATACATGCGCTGAATTTGAAGTGAGGAAAACCAGGCTCGGCTCGAGATGAAATGCGGAATACGAATTCCTTGCAAGACAAAATTGCCGACGGACAGCAGTCTTGCTTCGTTTGTAGATTCTTTATTGATTTGGGGCCTCGTCGAGCTTCTTTGCTTGTCTGCTACGTGTACGAAGAAGACAGCCGTTGGCGGAATGTTTTCCGGGGAAAGAAAGCATGCGAATGAGTTTTTGTACGTAATCATGATGTATTGGGACATCCGCAAGGCTTTAATTATATCCAAGAGATGAGAGTAAACGGAAGGAGATGAGCATGGCTATTAAATTATGGTCTAATAATGTAATAGGATGAAGCACACGCGACAGGCAATGCAGGAGGGATAAAAAATAAAGGCTGCACTGCGGAGGAGTCTTAAATGAGAGATTTTCTTGACGACCGACAAAGTTTATAACCTTTCATGAAGCGGACTTGCGACGCGGTGGCAGATGCTCCCCGCGTTTCTTTTCTTGGTGGGACATGAACGGGAAATGCTCCCAGAACAACGCAGACACACGAAGGAAGACGACGTGGTAGGTGTGCAATAGCCGCTGCTCTGAAAAATCAATACTTGAAGGAGCTGTCCGCGTTAGCGTCCGGAAAATCAGGATTATGCGGAAATGTTCACAGGAGAGCGCTGCACAAATGGCAATGATGCTTTACAGACACGGTGGCAGAGAATGGAGAATGGTACAAATGTGGTAAATCAAATTTGAAATAATTTTCCTTTCTTTCCTTCTCTGTGGGCTTAATTTAAAGCCTAATGAACAACGTAGAGCCTGAATCAAATCACAGCCTGCCGTCGAGTTTCTGCTTTGTGTTTTGATTACGCAGCATTCCAGAGTTAGCGAGTAGCGACTATAAATTGTCAATGACGCTAATTCCCTTCTCAGAATCCGTCTACCTGCATTCTACGCTACAAAACTCTGCCAGGAGTTTAAGCTCTTGACTCAAATGGGCGTCTCGTCTCTCTCGATACGTAATTAATATAATTTGATAACCACTTGGTTCAATTAACTTGAGCCGATTCTCGTTTTAAGCGACTACAGAGTCAGCGTCAGCGTTTTAAGCGCGTACACAAATATTTGTATCCCTCGTGTTCTTTCCGCTTCACGCCCATGAAGCCACGCCATTGATTAATTTTCTTATCAACATTTCATGATTCGTAAATAATAGCAAGAAGACTGTTTGCTATATGCTGGGAAAGCATGGCATGCAGAATTAGGTGGTAAAATACTCAGGTTGGTCGAGTGAGCTCCTTCGGTTGAGAATTATAGCTCGGGCGCACGAGAGAGAAGAGAAAACATGAACACCTACTCAGGGCTCAGGCGGCGCACGAGCACGAAAACACACGCATGCATTATGGATGAACATTTAGCCCTACTTAACGAATAAATAATCTCCACCTGCTTCTGTACCCAAACATTTACATTATAATTGTGCAGCAACGAGTGCGAGTGCGGAGCTCGGTCACGGAGTGAAAGGTGAACTAAAACTCCATTAAGACCTCCTGGCTCGTTTTCTAGAGCTCTTCTCCGCTCGTTCGTGTATAAATAATCAAACATTTATAATGCAAGAACCTCTGTAGCATCGAAGAACAGCGCTTTCGCAGATTCGGCTCGCTGCTTTCACTCGACGCAAGTCTCTCGCAGTTACTTGTGGCATGATGATGCTGAATAATAATCACTCGCCTTCCGATCTTCGCCGACCCGGAGAATAGAGAGAAAGTCCTCCGAATTGGAGCCACGTGGAACTTGAGTCGGAGATGGGGAGCACGATAAAATAATGAGGCCTGATTACGATTGCGAAGGCATTAAAGCCAAAGCCAACAAAGACCGCAAGGTATCATAATCATAACCATTCGCAAATCTACAGTTGCACTAATCAAATTGCAAATTACGGTTTGCAGGCTTTCGAGCTCTTGCAAATATGAATAGCAGATCACACAGCCTCTAGAAAGAAATAACAAGCCTGGAAAATTACTCACAAACTGCATGCACGTGCGTCGTTAACGTTCTCCATTCTCTTTGAGCAAATGAAGTCGTGCCTCATAATCCTACTAATTTGAATCCTGGCTCCTCAGAACTTTTAACGAGGCCAATTACGGCAAGCGGTAAGACACTGAGAAAGACAAAATGAGGTTTCCACCTCGCTCATTATTCTATTCAAGGACAAATTCGATAAGCCTCTGTTCGCCTGAATCTCAAATTATTTAATCGAAATCCCATTTTTTTAGTCCAGGAGAAATTACACAATTTGTAGAAGGCTGGGCTCATAAATCATGTGCAGTGTAGCACTCAAGCGCTCGTGCGTTTCGCTTCTGGCAGGCGTGCAGCAACACAGTAAAGTAGCAGATTTGAGAGGAGATAATCAGAAAATCGAATTGTAGAAGAAAGCAACAACAAGCAACGAAACAACTGTGAAGCGAAGAATAATTTCCCGTTTCAAATCCATTTTCCGCTGTGCTCGCTTCGCTTTCACTGCTCACAATAGAAACAGAAACAGCTTGTTCGCTATTTAAGACTCGTGCAAGTCGAGATTTTCATTTCGTAGCGTCGTACAAACGTCTGCCTGTCGGTTATGTTTGCTTTCGCATTACGTCTTGTACCTGAGCTGAGTAATGAACCGAGAGCACCGAACACTTAAAACATGGCGTCTGACGCGGCGCGGCGCATATGCAAAAAGAGGATTGATTACATTTGAAGCAAAACCTAAAGCCTCGCATTCTCATTCGCATTCGCATTATTCTCAAAAATCAGATTAGGAGAAAGCCAAAGTCAAAACAAAGCGGGAAGAGGTCTGCATGAATGATGTGAGAGAGCCACGAGTAGACACAGGCACAGGCACGGAACGAGATGCTAATATTTGATTGAATGACGGCCGGCGAAACAAGTACGAGTGTATGAATATGAATGAGTCAAGAGTTCTGAGTTTCTACTTATTTCTCTCCTGTCTGCCGGCCGGGTATTTTGACTTCCTCGACATATTTCTGTGCTGCTTTCTCCGTGTGGTGTATTTCACGTGTGGCGTACTCTAAATGTCAGTTTGTGTGACTCTAATTGGTTTCTGGACGAAGGCAGGCAGGCACCTTGCTTATTGCTTATGCTCGTTGCGACGTATTTCCGTATTCCGTATTCTGGTACATGCCATTAATGTAATTCCGTTTAATACAATTCAAAGAAGCAGCAACAGCACGGTGCATTATAGCCCGAGCCGAAGGAAACGAATGATGAGACGTACGAGCAGCCCGCAGTCATAGCCATAATACGAAAAGCGAAAAGCTAAGAATACGGAAAAACTTTTGTTATTATGAAAAGAAGAAATGAGCCCTGAAAATGAATTTGCATTGAATTACCGACATCAACTATTGGAGAAAATTCGCTTTCCGCCTTCTCTCACTTTTCCTGCACCACACAACAATGCATGCGTCAGCCCGTTCGGGCTCGTCTCGCTTTCTCTTGCTTTCGCCTTCACTTTGGCGGAACACGTTTTAGCTTTTCTATTTTCAGCGTGCCGTTTTCCTCAGAGAAATCAAATCACCTGACGCATAATCTCAAGCCGAGTGGTGACTGTTCCAAGTTCCAGCCCCTGCACAGCATTTTGAAATAATCGTTAACTTCAAGAACCATGGCGGAGAACGGGCACGCGTTATCTCGCGCCAACATCGTAAGTAATCATTACTCTGCAGCAGGCAGGAGCAGCAGCAGCAGTGCACCAAAACTAAGTTTAACCTTTTCTTCTTCCTTAACACTGCACAGTTCTCAGACGTTGTCATTAATGCCAGACATTTTATCAGCAGTGGCAGTAACAGTAACTTCGCAGTCGTATCGGTTTCATGAACCTAATTCGCATGGCTAAACGTCATGCGTCGGAGTCGGAGTCTAAGCGCTCACGTTCAGAATTCAGTCTCACATGTCAGAAAGTCGTGCCTGCCGTGTTTAAGCTTAAGGTAGATGCCAAATGTGTGTAACGTGAACGTGGCCTGGAGACTGACTCCTGCAGAGTTGAGCACCACGCCAAGCGAATAATAGTGCACATTTAGTCTGATCTCGTTCCCGTTCTCTTGTGCGCACACTTTCTTGTAACCGATGCTGGCTGGCCAGCGAGCCGTGCCGCCGTGTCGTCTTCGTGCTCCGTCACAAAGTCAAGTTGGAATTACAGCTCAGCATGCGAATGGAAAGCAAAACTAAGCCGAAGCAAAGAGTATGGCGGTATGAATGTTGGTGAAATTGGATTCCAGAAACTCTGCACGTCGTCTTCTGCCTTGGCCTGGCTGCTTTCTCCTCGAGACATGTAGATATAAATTATGTGCTATTTGCTTGTAATAATGTCAAGTTTTAGTGTACCGTTACAACATGAGAAATGTTCGTATTATACTCCCTCTTTTATTGTAATATCAGAAATCGAACGTAACTCTCGCCTAATTTAATGGCAATGGCAGCAGAAATCTAGAACAGAAGTAAATTCTGGCTCTCAACAAACAGAGCAGCAACAGCAAGCGCTCGGAGCTGCTGCTGGACAGAAGACCGACGACGCCACGCCAAGGGAAACTTGCCTTCAGATTTAGCTGGCTGAAACCGGGCCAAATTTCTCTTAATGTATTTGGTCCCCTTCAACCAGCTGGAATGTTGGCATTGTAATCACCACGCAGCACGGAAGGCGAGGGAAAGCACAAAATAGAGCCGTCGACAGTCGACTTTGCGAGAAACTTTTCGACTCGAGAATCGAGACTGGACTTCAGGCATCGCAACTCAGCGACTCGACGCAGCCATTGCCATTATAGTTTGATTAGTAAATTGAAGTTGATGCGAACTGCGAACTACGCTGGAGCAGAATGTAATGCTCAGTCAAGCCATGCAGAAGGAAGAAAGTTTCTAAGAAATTAAGAAATATCGCAACTAACGACTCCGTACACAAAAATTGAATTGTAGTAGCAAGTAATTCTGCGCAATGCCAAAGCCACCCGCCCAAATGCACGCGGAGGCCAAATACGTATACTTATGGAGCATGTATAAATCTCGGAACTGGGCAGTCGCGTCGGCAGTAAACGAACTCGACAAAACAGCAAGTATTTGTGTGTCAGCAAAATTACGACACAAGACAATACAACTTGTCTACTTTATGTTGCAATTTTTGTATAAAAACTCGGCAGGATAGCGGAATATGAGTTGAATCAAAGCGAAATGTGTACAAGCGAGTACCAAAACTGTGCCGTGCCGTGTCCTGCATTACATATATTTATTTATTTGTCAATGCTCTCAGCCTCATGTTGGAATTGGAAAGAATTGCTTTTGTCCACGCCACGCTTCCACTTTCGATTCTGTCCCACCGTCAAGCAAGCAAGAAGCAATATTTCATAACCCGTGTGTAAGTGTTTAGGCATTCAAACTCCATGCCGCCGCCGTTGCCGCCGTGTCTGCTTCGTTTCGAACACTCCACTTTCACCAACGTAGGAAGTTTTGCTTCCCAGCGCGCTGCCATTAAAGGGCCGTGCGCCGTCATACGTTCGTAAGTATTCTATTAAAAGCGTAATAACAACAGCAGCCATTCTTTTCCTTTCCTTCCTTCCTGCTGTCGCTGCTCCATTGTTGTGTTTGCATTGTGAGCACTCGCAAATCTCTCTAATGCCAAGAATAAGAGTATCCAATCTAATACAAACTCATAATTCAAGTCCCGTCTTAGGCCGTTCAGCTCACGCTCACGCTCACTCGCGCACTTCTTTCATCTTCACCTCTTCTTTCCACTACATACAACAACACGTACATCTTATTTAACCCGGGGTGAATTGCCTTGCGTGGCGTGAGGAATATTCATACTCAAGCCTGCCAAATGCTCTGAGCAAAGTTTATACACTCACATTTCGTTTATGGAGTGATTGAGTTTGAGCTGAGAGTCCATTAAACATGCAATTTTGTATATTTTACAGGAATATCGCAGCGAAGCAGAGTGAAGTATTTGAAAATCTCGTCACAGGCGTCGTTGGTAGGTTGGTTCGACTGCGTAGAATAATTGAGGATTTATGTGTATTATCAAAATAAAGCATTACGCGTGCCGTTGCCTGTTTGAAGAGCGACCGCCGCACAAACGCTGTACGCTGCACCGAGGAAGACACACTCCAAACGACCAGCCAGCCAAACTCAGCCCTGGGTCAAGTATTAGATTTAATCCCGGCTTCAGCACAGCAGACAATTCTCCGCCCCGCCTGGCGCGTGCGAAAGAGGAGCATCTGAACCGCAAGAACTTTGACTAGTTTAAGCTTTTAGGATTTTAAACCTTCAGACGCTGGAGCAAACATGAAATCTCTTTCCTTCACTCACAGAAGAAGCCAAAGCCAACCACCTTGGACGAGTGGAGTTCCGTCACAATGCAATTCTTTCTACCACACGGCAGCAAATTCTTAATTTCATACTTTGCCTGGCTTGTTTTAAGACGGTGGCTCTTATTCCGCTTGGTTAGCAAGTGCAAAAGTGCTTCGGCCGACGAACGTCACGAGTGACGAAGGTTGTCAACTTTGATCTTTACGGTGGGCCTTAAATTCGTGCAGCAAACTTTAACGTTTTCTCTCATTAGCTCCTCACTTCAGACTCAAAACTTGCATAAGGTATGCTTGCATGCAGGGAAGAAATACTTCAAATACGAATATGCGGATGCGCGTAAATATTATATGAGCCACGACTCCTTTTATCTTATTAATTCAATTAAGCTTGCGCTTATTTTTTGAATTTGGGACAAAATGTCAAGACTGTTTAAGAAAACAGGCCGACCACATTTTAGTTTGTGACGCGATTCAACTCAACTGAATACTTCGTGTCTGCAATACAGTGCAAAGCATAACGCATAAGGAAATGGGAATGTTGCTGACAAGCCAGCGTAGTATTTATTTTGAAATGCAAACTTTTAGCAGAGCCACCCAAATAATATTCCTTGAATAAATCAAAGATTCAACATCTCAGAATGTCGCGTTTCAGGTCTTGCCCGAGTTCAAACTCTCCAGATTGGTGGTTACAGACCTTAAACATATTCCTCGTTCGTGTTTACTCAAGGAATTTCAAAAGAATAAAATCAAAGTCCGGCCAGCATGGAACAAAATGTGGTCCGGTACTCTTGGATAGCAGATGAAAGCACAGTACACAAAAGTTGAAAGTTGGCAAATAAAATGCAAGATGGACGAAAAACAGCGATATATTATTGGAAATGGGTTCAAACACAGTAAAGAAAGGGACCCGCAATTCGCATTTCTGGCTCGTGGAGACGGAGAAATGAGAATTACCAGCAGAAGCACCAGCACCGCCGCAGCACCGACGTCATAAAGCACGGAGTTAAATGACGAGAATTCGCCGTGCCGTGGCCGTAACTTTTTTTTTATCTCATCCTCTATGCAAGCTAAGCAAGAACGAGCAAGACGACGACTATTCTGACTGAAGACTCCAACTTTTATAACGCTATTTAAATAAGCGGGTTTTCTAGACTAGAAACGGGTTACGACATTCTTTCTTTTTTTGCTTTCTCCGTACTTGTGCCGAATTTTTTCTTGTGCACCCTCGGCATTATTAACACTTTTAATGCTGCTACTTACTTACGCGCTTTCAATGCTCCGCTGTCTTTAAACGTAAAAGCGAAATTATGCATAAACTTCAAATCTCGTGCGCATTATTTCCTGGCGGAATTAATTCCTAACCGCAGCGCAGCCATCGTAATTCGTGCTATGATTTCACATTTAATGCCCGCTTATGAAATTATTCTCACACGGTGGAATTTTGAATGTTACTTAGTCATGCCTCCGTCAATTCCAACCATTAAACTCTTCGTGAGAGTCGACGCCATCGCGTCAACAATTCATGAGTTTAGAAAATGATACGTGATCTTTCACACGCCACGCCAGCCAGTTTGATGCTTGCCGGGAAATAACTCAAGCTTTATTAAAAGATGCCTGTTCCCTTTTCCTGCCTTCCTTCCCGTCTTTTGCTCTTTAATCTTCAGCCATCCATTCTAATCTGAGGAATCTTCCCGTCATCATTTTGCGCTTACTACATTCGCTATTCGCAATTCGCAACAGCCAAGCCAGGATGATGGCAATGAAGGCGATATTATTATTTACTCTGGAGAAAGCCGAAAACAAAATTCTCCTTTGCATCACAAAAGGGGTCGGTCGCACTTTCACACGGCGCGGCACGACGCCACACCAAGACGAGATGATTGCAACCGATCCTTCTCCGTGCCTCATTCAACACCGCACCGGTGTAATAAACTTTCGTGCATGACTTTCACTCAAAACTTGTTAGCTCGTCGTGCTATTGCTCGCTGCACAAAATTTCAAGCAGGAGACATCGAATCTGATATGAGAAGCGATCAATATCATTTGCCTAACGCCTGGAACTTTAATAACAAATCCATGTCACATTTTCCAGTAAGAGTCGCGTGAAAGGAGCCTTCTCTTGTCTGTCGGGTGGCACTTCACGACACTCACAATATTTGAAAAGCACGTCTCTTGCATTATAGATTCTCAGTTCAAGCACAATCAAGCCGCGTTGATGCGGGCTCGGGCTGGCTTTTGTTCCCACCGCCATCATCACCATCGCTCAGCCCTCAGCCCAAGCCCTCAATATCGACTTCAGCACCTAATCCGTTTGACGTGATGCGGATGTGTGTTTTCGCCTTTGGCGTCGAGGTGGTTTCCCATTATCACCACCACATCGCTAATCTCAAGCACCAGTTTACAGCAGAAGGAGGGAGACTCGCTGTACCATTCACTGTCTGTCACATTAAGCGTTAAGCCAGAGTCACGCGGA
The DNA here is from genome assembly GCA_009869945.1 of Mesaphorura yosii. Taxonomy (NCBI): domain Eukaryota; kingdom Metazoa; phylum Arthropoda; class Collembola; order Poduromorpha; family Tullbergiidae; genus Mesaphorura; species Mesaphorura yosii. Next base: position 698,858 of record WIXG01000002.1, on the reverse strand, counting down.
CCAATCACGTCAGGTTAGATTCGTAACGAGTAATTCGTAATTTCTGATAACGCCTCAAAGCCTGAAATGTTAAGTACAGGTTGCCCAACAGTTTGTACTACTTGCAGAACAATTTGAAGAGGTCAGGCAATTTAGTTAATGATGGGTTGTGGAAAGGTGGGAACTCATTTTCAGCATGCTACGCTGATTGCTTGAACAATGTTCGTGCAAATGAAGCCACAAAACTGAGAGTGAAGCGTTGCTGGCCTTTAATTTTATTTATTAACCTAGCAAATTTTAGTTGTACATTGTACGCGGATAATGAATGCAATGTACAGCACAACACCTGTTTCATGCTCGCCCATTTCGTTATTCATAACCAGCGCCTATTTTCTCTCTTTTCTCTGCTTTAAATTCTATTCAAGTGAGATCCCGTTTTCCAGCCCAGGTTTTGTTACAGCAGGAATTCAATAATGAGGACATACTCTTGAGGTTCAGAGTACAAGAGAAATTGAGGACGAACCCTCGAGGCACGCGGCAGTTCATTTCAATAATTTCCATTGCTTTCACTTTGAGGGCAGCACAAATGTTGCTGTTTCTGCTTGCGTTACTATTTCATGAGCATCATAATTACAGCAAAGTATTTAACCACACACGCATTAAGGCGACTCGAGCCTGGAATGTTCGTACCCAAGCAAGTAATAGGATAAGGTGTAACATTTTGTGTGGCCCTAAACTGTTGTGTTGTGTTAATTATTTTCAGGCAATAAAAAGTAATCTTCAAACAAATTCCTACAAATACGAGCCATGTCATCGGGACGCGCGGTAAAGAGCCGAATAGAATAGAAAGTAGGACCAAGTGAACACACTTCTTCCATTTAAGCTGCGACTAAGCGGAAGCCAGCGACAACCACAATGTCGAATGCCCTGTCGCAGTGCAGACGTCGGCCAAACGCTAGCAAGCAATGCAATGGCAATCAACAGCCAAGTGTCAGCTAAATTATTCATGGTCTCGCTATCCACGACGGCCTGTCTGCGCATGGGAAACTAATTGGCTTCACTCAAACAAGGCGACTCGACCCGACTCGTCAGTGTAAACCGTTCATTGTCATTGATATCACTTGAAGACTCTCTTGTACAGAACGCATCGCGTTCCACGAGACAGGTCGAGAAAGTAATTTATAATTATTGAGTCAAGCCTTGAAATTCCAATTTTTCACCTTAACATGTAGCGTAGCTTCAAATACGAAAAAGAAACAAGAAAGTTGAAGCAAACAAGATCAAATGCGGGCGAAGCCAAAGGAATAAGTGAATGGTAGCACCTTAAATTGTCCGAAGAATTTTGGATAATGTGCATGTTTTTTTCAGATGTCCTTTTTGGAGTCGATATACAAATTGTCCAAACTACTGGTTAGGAGTTAGCAACCGAGAAACAGTTCAAGAGTTACACCCATGACTACAAATTCCAAAGTTATCAGTTCAAATACACGAAACGATTGATAACGTCTTGTCATTTCACACTACGTGGAGAGAAGTTTCTGCGGCATGATTCGTTTGACGACAAGCGATGCCTGGATTTTGCATAGCGGAACATTTGCTGTACGACCTGTTCATGCACATTATCAATTCAATACTGGAATATGAAGTTGCACTGAAATCACTTACCTGCAAACAATCGCTCGATTTGTTTGATTTTACTCTCGCTCTGTTTCGCGCTAAAAATTTTCATCAGGTTTGGACAATTTGTGCATAACACTACTGGGAATTGGATAGTGTGTATGATTTGTCAAAATCCGGTTTGGACAATTTAAGGTGGAATCAAGTGAATACGCCTGCAAAGTTTATTACCACTTGCTGGGCTGTTCCTTTCCTTTGCTTTCATTTCATCGCGTACACGTACCTTTCTCGACTGCACTGCACCGTTCTGTACTTTAATTCCGACTTGATTAATCGCAACCTTTCCTTTCATCAACGAAACTCTATTCAGGAAAGTCAATAAAGAAAATTTTCCAATTCTCATACTCTCGCTTTTTCCATCAGCCGGTGCACTGAAGCAAAGAGAATATGAATAAAAATTGATTTCACGTGCAGCGCTCAAAGCTGCACACACAGCAAAGCATTGCTGAGCTGGTTTTTTTCTGTTTACTGCCTACAAATTTTCAATGAGCTTAAAACTGGCGTGAGATGAGAATCTAGCGTGCTCTGCCTCTGTCGAACGTATGCAAGGCAAATAGACGTATAATCGCCTTAGAACAAATCGAGCTCACTTCAGGCAGGGAGAATATTGATTGAAGAAAGCAGAGGCAACCTGAACACTGAGCAGCAAGCACGTGTAAACTGTTCCGGGGCACACACGCGTCACAGCCACAATCATTTCATTACGCTGTACGAATTCATGCATTCTGCTGAAGCTGGAATTACGATTTAAATCTTGCGGCTGGCTCAGCGTAAACCGTAATCACATTAGACGTACACACTCATGCATGCAGGGCTCCCTGCGAACTTGAGCCTGCCGTCATCGTCACCGCTGCCGTGCCTGCCGTAAAAACAATGAGAGTCACCCGCCACCGTGAAGAGCAGTGGTACAGTCTGCGAGTGAACAATGTGTGCGCTCATCCTCACTTCTCGTTGTTTGTACGTATGTGCTCAGTCTTTTATTACATTTCATGCAGGCGGAGACTCGCTCGCGACGCTTTTGTTGCAGCTAAACTCGAGGCGAGTTTAGGGCTCAGACAGACAAAAAGAAGGCAGTCATTCAGAAATGCGACAACGACGACAAGTTTTGTCGCCAAGCAAATGTAAGTGGAGGACAGGCATGCTTTTCGCTTTTCTTTTACTGGGTCTATTTTTATGGTAAGATAAGAGAAAGAAAGAAAGAAAGCGAATAAAATTCGAAGAAGAATGGGGACGACGAGAAGGAACGACAGTACAGAGCAGTAGCACGGAAAAGGAGCGCAATGCTCAAACTAGATTCAAGACGAAGACGCAGACCAAGTCGATAAGAATTGGAATTTCTTCCACGCACTCTGCTCACACCCTCCACGGGAATGGCAAATGGCAATGTAGATGATGATGATGACGACAAACCGAGGAGATACGATACTGAAATTGTCGCGACAGCGCATAAAAAGAAAGACAACATCAGCATTACTGCTCCTGCACGGGCATTATAATATTAAAAACATAAAGAAAGTCCTTCGTGAAAGAAAGAAAGAATTCCGGGAGCTTGAGCTTGACGTGAATACATTTACTGTGTAATGTCAGAGCAAATAATGAAGAAGAGTGGATATGATTACAAATTTGAACTCTTGATCTTTTCTTGATAGACTTCTTCCGTAAGCCGCACGGAGCCACGCCCGTTCTATAAATGCCCATGCCTATGACTTTCAGCTTTTCCACGTAATCGCAATTCGCAACCGTACACGGAACAAAGTCAAGACTTTCAGCAAATTCTCACGATACAAGCCACAATTTTTCGATTTCACCCCTGACTAACCAGAGCAGCCGCCGCCACGGCCCACGAGCCACGAATTCGTTTCTGCAGCTGACGTCAATTTATGCGCGTATGATCTTTCCATTTCTTTGCCGCCGCTCCTTTTCATTGCATATGAGTGGAAAAGTTAAGTCATAAATTTTGCGAAACTTTAAGCGAGTGCAAACTTGGGGAGTCGGCGAATGGGGAAGTTTCGGTTTTGGTGTTTGCGCAGGCCACGCACGCCAGCGATCTTGAGCGGAGTGGGGAAAGATTTTAAAAAGTGTGCACCCATGGCATGAAGAGAAGTGAATGTGAATGGGAGAAAGTTAATCGACTCTTTTCTCTTAGCGCGTATCAATATAATGAAATGAGTATTGTCGAGTAAAGAAATCCAGCCTGATTACTTCCAACGTAATGAACTGCCGTTGAAGACGTCTTTCTGAGAAAACAATGAATGACGTCTTCAGTACTTCGCGCGAACACACGCGCAAACGAGTCGCGTCTTTTCTTAAGACAGAGTCGGTAGAGTCGGTACCCTTGTGCTTGTCATTCGAAGACACGAAAATAGCCAATCAAGAAGGGCAAAGGTACAAAGAATGTCAGGAAGTGACACCGCTACCGCCAGGGCATACAATGGTTGTTTGCTTTACATTTAATTTCACCGTCATCCTGGACACGAGGCGACAGGCGACGCGACATGGCGAGACTCTGGCGTCCATTAGCACCTTTCACCTCATCCCCGGCAACTAAACTACTTCTTTCAACTTCCTTTCTCCACGTCGACGTCATGTCCCGTCCATGTCAGTCAATATTCCGCACCGGATTCCACAAAATTCACGAGAGGAAAACGAAAATTGATTCGTAGGGAGTCACATAAATGCCCGCTCCAAATTACACATTAGAAAAACTATTAAAAAAATGCCGCTAAACACGAAGTTTAATGAAAATGCAATGAGTCTCTGAATGGACGTACGGATAAAATGCAAAGAAAATCCATTAAAGCAGGCAGGCCGAATAGCGGCACAGTGAAAGTTTAGAACTCAAGTCTGTACTTGCTTAAGTACCTCGACTCGTCTGGAACAAAGTTCCACATGCATACTCGTGCGTACTTGTATAAGGTATAATTGTTCTTTCTTCCTGACTGCCTGCCTGCCTGCCTGCCTGGAGTGTAATTCTTTTCTTCTGTAACTATTTAAAACGCAGAAGAAACGAGACTATCGAATGCCTGAGCCACTACGCCCAACTTAACGAAGATAAATAGATCGCTCAACTTCCAGCTTTTCTCCTCGTGCGCGCGCTCTCCTTCTCTTCTCTATTCCGAATTGCGTCGCTGGAGCAAGTAAGTTTGAAATCCCATTGGTTTCGTTTAAATCAGTCCGAGTCTTTAATGCTGCGCTACTGCTAAAAAGTTTGGAGCAGAAACCAACAACCAACCAACATCTGCGTACGCGACGAGGAGGACGACAAAGTCGAAATGGGATTAGATGGGCCAACTTCAAGTTTTTCTCGTGTAGTGTGTCGTCAGAGCCTTAGAAAGTGTAATCAACTCATTCCCGCACGTATTTATTCTTGACTTGTTCTTGACTTGTTTTGCACGTTCTTTGCTGAATTAGAGGACGTTAATGCTCGAGACTCGAAATAGTCAGTCACCTTTTTAGAGTGGAAGGAAATAAATTCTTTTCCTTTGTCTAATCAACGAAACTTTACATACACAGCACGAATGCGAACAAAGTCCTGCTGCTGCAAGCACTTGAGAGATCTTGACAACTTTGAGCACAACGTACGCGAAAGCCTACGACGCGCGACGTGTGCAAATATTATTGTTGAGCAGTTTGTTTTGTGCTTTGTTCTATTGTACTTGGTTTTGTTATGCTTCCATTCAAAAAATAAACAGAGCAGACTGCTCAGAAATTATGCTGTTGAAATAACACAATTAAACCTTTCATCAACTTGTACGACAAGACAAGGTGAGTCGAGTCGACAGTTGAGAGCGTTAGCTCGAGGAGACAGAGACACGACGACCAAAGAGAAAGCTCCTACAATGCCAATTGCTTCATTGTGCAAATACGCAAAACGCAGGCACTGGAAAGATAACCCTCTCTCATATTCGCATTAATCTTTTTCATCATCTCTCCACGCCATGCAGTGCGAGAGCGAGTCTTTCATCGTCCTACGTTGTATTAAAACAACGAAGCTAGTTTGCAGTTTGCTGCGTTGCGTTGCGCGGAAAGAAAACAATAATTTTCTCTGCTAATTGCCTTCATCTCATTGTTTCAACTTTTCCTCTTATGAGAATACTTCATAAAATACAATTTCGGCAAGCACCACTTGGCTTGGCTCTGGCTGGCCATAGCCAAGTTCATCTCAAACGCAAGTTTTTCATTGTTATCGTGCATTATGCGTAATTTGTTCTTAGTCGCATCTTTTGTTTCTGAATTTACTTTCTTTCATTCTGTAGTGTACGTGTACAAGACTTCGTTTTGGCTTCTACTAAAGTATTTTTATTGCAGAAATTGCAGTCAACGTCCCATCCCGTCCAAGTCCGAAATTATCTTGCATGAGCCTTTACATGATTGCCTGATCCAAAATAGACAGAGTGGAGTTCGTTTTTACACACCAATGGACTCAATACATGTCAGAGTTTAAAAACTCGTGACACAACTCTCCAGAGAATTCGAAAAGGCATTAGTTTGCAGTTTGGGCTGGGCAGTTACAGGCTTCGAGCACAAAAAGTCATGCACCTCGTATTTTCTTGCCAACCAACTACGACTGTGGGGCTGTGGAGAGATAATGCAGTCTGCTTGAATTCTCTCCCGCGCGTGCCTCGTGCCAATAGCCAGGTCACTTCTTACAAGACTGTTTTTAAAATTCTGCCCGAGCCTCCTTTACTGTAAATTGAGAAACTTTTTTGGATAGCAAACTAACGCTGGTGTAAGAAACTATTTTACTGTTATGCTGCCATAAAATTCATTTTGCCTCATGAATACGCTGAATATACTGCTCATGTGAAAGATAAATTTATCACCTGGCGGTGCGTAGGGGATGAATGGAGTCGATTTTGGTCATTTCATGAATGTTTATTGGCTCACTCGATATTTTCAGTTTTGAGTTTATGAGTTGAATAAAGTTAAAGCAAGCCAATGCATTTGGCGAATGGTGATGGCGATTATTGCTAGGAAGCTGAATGCCAGCGTGCAGGATGCAGAGTGCAGAGATGACAAGAAATGATACCAACCTAGGATTTCCGCGCAGGGCAGCGTGATGAAGAGTATTGAATCCATTGTTGTTCGTCAGAGTGACATCAGCGTTGTGATCCAGGAGAAGACTGAGCATATCGTCTCTCTTCTTCGATATGCAATCGTGCAATGGCGTATCGCCTTCCATATCCTGAATCATTGTTACCATATTGTTATATTTTGTGCTCCAAGAATATGCAGGGCACCAGCATTTCTAACGCTCTTAACAAACCTGGAGAGATGGGTGGCATCCGAGACGCAGCAGCATTGAAACCTGGGAGTCGAGAAGTGTGTTTGAGATTTTCATGTCATAAAGTACGAAAATTCATTACGAAATGCGTCAGCTCACCACTCCAAAGTGCCCCTTGTTAACTCCGATATGAAGGGCTGTCTGACGCCTTTTGTTCCTTGCATTCAGGTCAGCTCCAGCTCCAGCGAGCATCTCGATCACAGCAGGTTCGTCTCCAAAAGCAGCGTGGTGAACCGCTCGATCTCCGTCCTTGTCTTCAATTTCCGGGTCGGCCGCGTACCCACTCAGCAGTATGCGAATAACGTCCAAGTGCCCATTCTGAGCAGCGGCCTGTAAAGACGTGTGCCCTGAGAACACACCATTTACGTCGCATTCCCCTCGCTTGAGAATCTGAAAGTAAACGAAATTACAGCTACGAATTCGTGTAGGCCAAGCAAAAATCGTTACTTCTTCGCATTTTTGGTAATCGCCATTCGCTCCTGCTTTAACCAGTTCCTCGTTAACATCGCCAGTGACGTGATTCTCAAAGAGTTTTTTGAGCAGTGCGCTCAACCGTTCTGCAAAAAATCAGCCCATCAAGAATTGTTCCATAACTCGTCTCGCTTTCTCTCACCACCGCTCGAGGATCCCGTCAAAGTGCCATCTGAAGAAGTGATTTTAGTTACGGCTGCGGGGTTGTACGTCCAACAAGTTCCACAAACCTCCACTTTCAGATCGTTATCATGGTAAATTTGCTGCACGCGACCAATTCTACCCAACGTCTGAAATTGCAATTCATATTCGATTTAGATTCCACAAGTAACAAATGTCGACTAGTGCTAACGAACTTCAAGGTGAAAATTCTCAAACTGTGCAAAGGGGAACGAGGCGTCCAGTTATTGAAGGCGCAATTTCATGCAAACCAGACACCCAGAAACCTCGACTTCTTACTCTTGAAAGTTTAACGAGTAGTGGTAATCAGAAGGAGTCATTTCTCTGATCAGCTTCTGTTACTAACTTTCACTGAATGAGAAAGAATGTAATGCCACCCATAATGGAAGGCTTACCGGCATCATTGCATCTGCCCACTCGCCATGGCCAATTTGAAGGATCTTCATTCGTTCCAAATCAGAGCAAATCTGGACCACATCTCCAACTGAAAATGAGTTTGTCGCGTCACGAAGCTCGTTCAAAACTTCGGAGGCTGACGCCTCAACAATTTGTCCTCCCACCGCGCCCGCAACGGCGCAAGTCACGATAACTTTGGTCAAAACAGCAGGGTTGAAAGTCCAACTAAACAATTGTTCGAGTATTTAGACTAATTAAGCATGAAATGCACAACTCAGCAAGTAAATTATTTACCGATTTCCTGAAGGATACGCCACGACAATGTCTCTGTCCTCGTCAACACCCACAACACTGCCAGTTGTTCCCAAGCATTCCTTCAAAGGAAGCAGCAGATTAATCTCAAGTCAGCACAGCTCAAGTTGAAACTTCCATAAATCAGAAAACGTACCAGCATTCCGTCCGTCCACCCGCCATGCCCATGCTGCAAGCTCTGAACAATCTCCAGTTCTAAATCTATGTTAACCTGTTGAAATTTTAAATGGCTTATTAGAAATTTTTCGACCTTAACGATTCACTAATCAATAATTAACCTGATCTCCGACTTGAATTCTTTGGGCGCCACTGCGTGGACCTTCTCCGCCAACCAATGGAAGATGATCCCTGTAAAATGCTCCTCCTTTCGCGTCGTTAATTACTTTGAGGTCCGCCTTGAGGAGAAATGTTGCTTGTACTTCTGTCGCAGTTAGTACTTAACTAATCTCATCTAGTTCAATTCTAAGCTTACCATCCCCTCAAATCCCACGCGATAAAGATTCTTTGCTCCTGTGTCCCAGATCACGTACGCAGCAGATCTGATCGGAATTCAAAGTTCATGAATCTCACCTCTCGACAAGAAGTTAAACTGGTTTCTCACTGAACGCTACTGACCTTGGACTGTTGCTGGACCAATCTTGAATTTCCGTCAATTTGCCCCGTCGTCCATTCCCACCATCCTGGTCCTCCCATTGCCAATCGACTCCGCGTACAACTCTGGCTCCAGGATACAATCCTCGAATTGCAATCTTCTTCGTTTTTCGTCGGGGCTCAACAAGAACCCGCCCACTTTCCGGAGTTGTGATTCTGGAAAAGCGATGTCTGAGCGAGTGTTTGTCATTGTGGTAGCACAGACTGCACAGATCGTAGTTGGTGCCTAAACAGACAGAGATTGGCAAGATTCTAGAAAGTTCGCTTCGCATCAACGTTGAGAAACCAGGGAGTGATTACATTCTGAGCATTTCCAGCGTATGCCGAAGATTGGTTGCTGCCGGCAAGTATCGCACATTGTCCCATCATGTTTAATCCCTGCGAAAATTCATGACATGGAAGCGAATTGAATTAACGTTTATGCAGGTGGCACATATTGCGCCATTCATAGTGAGTGAGAAATACCTGTGGATGCTGAATCCAAGATTCGCAAGTCAAATGCGACAGCACATCGATAGTTCTGTAAATAGAAATAGAGAGTTGTCGTAAGTCGAGACGGGCAGCATGTCATTCCGTCTAGAGCACTTACGGCAAGTGCTCATGTCACTTACCGCAGCTGTACCGTTGTCCCAGACCACAACAACCTCCTCGGGTGATTCAAAGTTGCGTATTGTCCCGACATGGCCCTCGCCTCCATCCTGAGAAGCATCACCACACATCACATGAGTTCATAATTTCTGACGAGACATTCTGAAGAAATTAAGAACAAATCTTAAGTTTCTCACTTGTTTTCCCCATTTCCAGTCTGGCCCTCTGATTACTCGTGCGCCCACAAGATTTTCGAGTCTCGTAGTTCGGGCGCTGACGACCGCAGCAGAAGCCTCCATACTTTACGAATTTTTAGCGAATGAACCTGTAAATCGGCCTTGATTGCATTTATAATTTACTTCATCTTTCATATGCGACTTGGTCACAGTACTTACATAATTAATTATAGTAAGGAGTCCATCATTGCCCAGTAATGCTGCTAACCGAGCCCGTCCATTGTTCAATGTCGCCTTGAACTGAGTTTCACTTCGGCCTTTGTCCACAAATAAAATACTACAAATGGAATGAAACTAAAATATTTTGATGACAGAACACTCACGACCACAAACACGATTAACGGAAAGCGAGAAAGACTAAAGACTTGTGCAACAATTTCGAGTTGACTTGAGATGAGATTATTGAGAGTAAAAATTGTTAATTTGGAAATACACCGCGTCGGCGAAAGCTCGGTTGCAGCGTACGTACAATCAAAGCCTTTGTCTCAATTCGTAATTCGCAAGTTTGACACAGTTCGAAGCTTGCAACTGTCCAGAAGTACGAAAATTTATTAAAACATGAACTCATGAGCCTGTGGTCTGGAATCAGGCTGGGTTTTAATCATGCTTTGGATAAAAGATTTCATAACAATTGCAGTTGCAGCTGCACTGCAACTGCAGATTGTGTTTGACACTGAATGAGAAAGAAAGACTGCGGACGCGACAGATCGGAATTTCAAGACAAAAGAGTAGTCGAGCAGTGCACATTGCCCGTTTTCTCGATAGATGCCTTTAAATCCTATTCGTTCGAGTATCGTGTGTATGTACGCAATTGTTGAGTTGTTTACCAACATCAGCATTTGTTGCACACCACACCAAATCGCTGCTGGCACTTCCACCAAGCCAGCTGAACGTGTGTGAGCAGGCAGGCGACAGATGAGGTACGGATAGGAGAGCAGTCGAGTCTTGTCATAAAGTAAGAGTGGAGTACAAAGAAATACGACGTAGAAATTCACAAATTCGTATAACTCCAATAAATTGGGTTGGATTCGGGTTTATAGTTTTTAATTGTTTAGATAAAATAACTACAGCTTGTGCTGTGTACTGTGCAGCATTTACTGAATTCGACAGTTCTGTGGTAGGACGAAGCAACTATTCAATATTCAAGTAAGCAATTCTTTTAAGCAATCATTTTTCTGTATTGAAGTGCAAAGTCATGATTATGAGTCATACGCATGTTTAGTGGATCAATTAAACGGATAATTAGAAGAATCTAACAATTACATGCATTTTGCATTTCATTCTTCAATTTTTTAATGCATTCCATTTTCTCCACTGCAGAATTTCAACGTTTGATTAAACAAAACACCGAAGCAGAATGGATTTGACGACCAGTACGAATCAGCAAGGTGCCGGTCCGCCTCCTGGAGGAAACGGAATGGGAAAGCCGAGCCCCGTCTTCACTCATCAAGTGGAGCACCCAAATGTTGTTTGTGACAACTGTAACAAGCCCATTCTGGGGTTTAGGTAACAAAAGCTCCGACACGCGTTAATGCTCTCCACTTATGATGTTATGATTGTTGCAATCTTTCGACAAAGCCTGCGCACGTCATATTGTGGGCAATGACTAACGGTACTTTTCAACTTTTAGGTACAAATGCTGTAAGTGTACGGACTACGACTTGTGTTCCGCTTGTGAACGAAATGGAATTCATGCTGGACATATTATGCTAAGAATTGCTTTTCCGGAAATGGCCAATGACGCCATTCAAGTAAGAAAGTCGCGAGAACTTCGAATATCGTTTTCCACTCCAAGATTTACGTATGATAATGAAAGTAATTTACCACCTTTCGACAGACTTACATCACGAAAGCTCCTCGGCGAGTTTTGCCTCTTGGATTGGCTGGAGTCGATGCTCCGCAATTTGATTCAGAACACGGAAGAAAGCGTCATTGCAAGCGCGAGCGTCACTTTGCACAACAAGGCGACTCAGCTACTGGCGTAGGTGAAGTTCCGCCATTTGCACCTCAATGTCCCGTTGTAATGGGGAAAAGGGAAATCAAAAAATGGGCGAAATACATGAGAAAAACTGCACATCTGCATAAGCGAGTAGCAGCTGAGGCTCTTGGTGCTGGGGTGAAAACGGAGATACAGTCAGAGCAGAATAAGACAGGTGCTGCCCCTCCACAGCCGCCAGCTTTCGACTTCTCCGCTGCTGCGTCTCAAATTCAAGAATTCTTGAACGCTTTTGGTAAGTTTTTCCCGACTGGTTTTGTGGTTTTGTCGGTCCGTCAGTCGGTTGTACAAGATCTCACTTTCAGGAGTACCTATCGATGTTGTCGAGCTGTACGATGAGTGGGGTAATCGAGGCACCCCAAGATCAGAACAGCCAGCAGCAGCTGGCTCCAACATCGCAACTGCTGATACAAATCCTGAGCAGAGCGAAGAAGTTGGCGCAACTGGCGCGGCCGAACGGAGTGCTAGTGCTCCTCAAGGCGATCTGGCAGAAAATCTTGAGAAGCTGAACCTTGGATCCGCACAAGCAGACGAAGCTCAAGCCAACAATTGTGCAAACGCTGTTACCTCTGAGCAGGTGCAGGGGCCTGAGAACATATCCTCTGCCAGGTCATCCCTGAGTAGTTTAGACATGGAGGGGGAGTCTGGGTGGACTCTGCTCGAACACGAAAGGGTAACACCAAGAAAGGAAAATATTATGGTTTTAATTTTTGATAAAGACACTGGTAAATCGTAAACTGCTGTAACAGGCCGAGGTTCCAACCGAAGATGTGGAAGAGACAGCAACAGCACCAGCAACTGAAGGAGGAACAACCGGTACAGAAACGGATAAAGTTGAAGTTGCTGATCCAAAGTTTCCAATTCCAATGGCTTGGCTTCCGCTTCCAACTGAAACATCAGCGGTTTCAACTCCAGAGAATACTGGGAATTTCGAAAATACTGGGGATTTAGCCTCAAACGTTACTGTGGCTCCGACAGGCGACACAAACCAAGCTCCGGATGCAACACCGGCACCAGCAGCAGCATCAACTGCGCAACAATCCATGTCACCATCTCTTCAGCAAGTTATCGATGGCTTATCGACTACCGTCGGGAATGTTGTTCGCAACTTCGCTCCATGGAACGGATCCAGTGGCAGTGGCACCGCTCGCTCTCCACCAGCGAATGGCAATGGCACGTTTGAGCTGGGCGAACGTACGCAGATGACTTTGAATCAGCTCTTGAGCATGGGATTTTCAAACCACGATGGTTGGCTTGCAAGGCTCGTCGCTTCTAAAGATGGAAACTTGGAAGAGGTGCTTAATTCGCTCTTTCCTGTTGGAACAACCAACACCTCAACTTAAATTCGTTGGCGTAATCTGATAATCTGCACGCTTCTAGTTTTCATAGAACTGTCTTTCTCGTAATGCATGTTCTCTGCGCGTGTAGTTGGGTTGGCTTGAAACTTGTAATTGCAGTTTTGAAGCATACGCTCAGACCGAAATTGCATTTCGTCAAGATTGTGTGACTAGTTGCGATTCGTAGCTGGGGTGCTAGTTTAACAGGATACGCTTAAAGAAAAGAAAAAGTTGAATTGATTGATTGACATACTTCGTTCTATGCATATATGGTAGTTACTATCAGTACGTCGTATACTGTACATTCATTAACTATGAACTTTGATTGTGATTAATATCGCATAGTCTTCGAAATAAATGCTTTCTGAATGTACAAACTCGTGTGCTAAGAGCAACAGTCCTCTATGACAACATCCATCCCGCATGTATTGACGAAATTCAAAGGCTGATCAAGTGCTGATTGACGCGTGTGCACGTTACGAGTAGTGTCTGAAACCCGTCGCATAAGGCAGTTGCAACTTGCAAGGTGTGACCTTCAGTATAAAATATCATTGTCAGAGTCAGAGTGCCAAGTTCAATTTTTCGATTGCCCTGACCCACAAACAACACGCTCAAAGCCTTAACGACCTCACTTCGATTGACCACGTAGACGTACGTCGACGGTTTGCGTTGGGCATGAACTCATGCTTAATAAGAGTTATTGCAATTCCTCACACCATTCCTCTGGAAACTCAAGTCTTCGGAATTAATTAAGCAATACTTCATCTTATTGACCTCCACGAAGTGTTCAGTTTGTTCTCGGCTCGGAGATTGTTATCTCTTACTTCACACGCGGGCCACTTCCATTAAGGAGACGGCCTTCGCAGTTGAGTTGACCCCCATGTCCAAGTTGCCATTTCCAAAATTGCGTAATGCGTGTCTGTCACCTCATGTCATATTATATGCTTTCGAGCTTCTCTTCATGGGCAAAGTAGTCTTTTCGCATGGAAATGAACTGACTGCTGATGCTGACATGCTAACCTGTGTTATGTAACAAGAGTATATGAGAAATACCTGACAGAAGATGGGTTAACCTTGAAACGAGTTAAGTCTGGCTCTCCTACACAGAACCTGAACTTCAATGCTATGCAACAGCAGTAGTAGCAGAGAAGCCATTCGCTTGCGCGTGGAGAACTCGTTGACGACAATAACAAACGCAAAAAAGCTCGAATCCCTCATCTCATACTCTTATCATTGCTGGGCTCTGTGGGTCGATAGTACGAATAGCGAAACATGTGTTTGAACGCGGACAGTTAGTAACTGGAACTGCTTCACACTCGGAAGCTCTGATCACAACTTATGCAGTTAAAATTAAGTGCCCTAGCTGAACTGTTGCATAAGTTTATATCTGGCACTGCCGTATACATCGGGTTCACAGCTTCACCGACTGGATATTAATTGCATTTAGCTTTGCAATTGAGAATTGGATTCTTAGATTCGGATTCAGCCAAGTTGTGTAATTAGTTTCTGATTCGTGGTTTTATGTGTTTGTGGCAGCTGAATACGGAATCTGTTACTGTATCCTTAAACATCAAAGCACAAAGAACGTTACAAAAGACGAAGCTCTCACTAGCTGCTAATTAATCACAATCTTGAGAAAGATGCCATCGGAAAAGGGAGACGCACCTGCGGTGAATGGTGTCAAGAACAGTACCGTCGCAGCTGAAAAGAATCAGGTTTGTTAGGCTTTGTTTATCGAAAATCTGGTCCGTAGCTTTGATTAGGTTGCCGTTTGTCTTAAGAAAAAGCGTTTGGCTTTGGCCTTGATGTTGAATTCTTGAGAACCGAATAGCCAAAAAAGTGTGACAGACCTCAGGTTAAAGCTAAAGTGTCACTCAGAATTCAGGCAGAATTTGATATGAATAAAATTGACATGGGCATGCAAAGTCCATTAAAGTCAATTCGTAATTCGCCGATTGTGAAAGGCACCACCGCTTTTTGTATTGTACATGCCGCTTGTGTGTCAAGGTCAACCTCCTCATTAACCAAAGTAAACAAGCGGTTTACGAATTTAAGACAGAACTAATGGATGGGAAGTGGAAGAAGCCGTTTCAATTCCAGTGACATTACTGAACGAATGATTGCTTTTCAGATATTCGATCCGCCGGCTGGATTATCAAAAGATGCTCATATCAAATCGATGGAAGATTATAAAACCAAATATGCAAAATCGATACAAGATCCGGACGGGTTTTGGAAAGACATTGCGGACAACTTTTATTTCGAGACGCCCCCGCCGAAGAGTAGCAAACTGTTGGACTACAATTTCAATGTCAAGAATGGACCTATTTCCATCAAATTCATGGAAGGAGCGAAAACGAACATCTGCTATAATCTCTTGGATTATAATATCATGAAGCACGGGCGGAAAGATACCGTGGCGTACTACTGGGAGGGAAACGACCCGAAGGACTCGTCATCAATTACATACGGAGGATTGCTGAAGCAAGTATGCAAATTTTCGAATGTGCTTAAATCGTTGGGTGTGCAGAAGGGCGACCGCGTGGGCGTCTATATGCCAATGGTTCCTGAAGTCGCCGTCGTCATGCTGGCATGTGCTCGGATTGGAGCAATGCATTCCGTCGTCTTTGGAGGATTCTCAGCTGCTTCACTCGGAGGCAGAATGGCCGACGCCAAATGTAAGGTTCTTGTGACTGGTTCGGTGGCTATGCGAGGAGACAAATTGCTGCATTTGAAGGAAATTGCGGACGATGTAAGCGAATGACAGTTAAGATTTGGCCAATCAGTATTCTCACCTGACACTGCGTTTCCGTACTGCTCGCAGGCGCTGAAGCATAGTGAACAGGAAGGTCACAAGGTCGAGCACTGCATCGTTATCAAATACCACGAGAGCCAGGCAGATAAAGAAGAATCACCAACAAAGAAGAAGCAATACGACTTCAGTGTAAGCTCTTGATTGAAATGAAGCCGTTATCACGTACTGACGGATACTGACGACTTCGACTTGGCAGGTCCCGTTCCATCCTGAGCAGGACAAATGGTACCACGACTTGATGGAAGGTGCCAGTGACGATTGTCCTCCAGAGTGGGTTGATGCAGAAACTCCTCTTTTCATGCTGTACACAAGGTACAGCTAAATTTCATTGTGACTGCACCACTGCACATAGCACGCTCATGATCACTGATCTTTAATCAGTGCTTGTAATTGTAATTGGTTCACTGCTGGTTTTAGCGGGTCAACTGGGAAGCCAAAGGGAGTTTTGCACACAACCGCGGGATACATGATCTACGCAGCGACAACGTTCAAGTACGTCTTTGACTATCATCCTGGGGATGTTTATTGGTGCACCGCCGACGTGGGCTGGATTACAGGACACACTTATTTACTTTACGGGCCGCTTCTGAATGGAAGCACTTCAATCATGGTATGACTAAACTAATCATGCGGAAAGATTTTCCTTTGCATTCATATTCATGTCGTCTTCTGCTTGCGCCTGTACAGTTTGAAGGGACGCCATTCTACCCGGACAACTCCAGGTTCTGGGCTATTGTGGAAAAATACAAAGTTAATCAATTCTACACTGCTCCAACTGCAATCCGATCTCTCATGAAGTTTGGTGACTCTCCAGTACTCAAGTAAGCGTTGGATTCTGTGGCGTTTTTCGGCTTCATTTTTATTGACTAAGCATTTAATCATGTTCGGTTTCAGGTATAATCGCGACTCGCTGAAGGTTCTTGGAACTGTTGGAGAACCGATCAATCCCGAAGCATGGTTGTGGTATCACAAAATTGTGGGGAATTCTAAATGTCCAATCGGTACAGCATTAATATTCAATTCATTAATATTTAGCGCCTGTGCAAGATAAAAAAAACTTTAATTCTTGCTTTTTCAGTTGACACATTCTGGCAGGTACGAGATTCGACACCAAGCAAATTGAACTCTGTTGCACGCTTCCAGTGCCAATTGCTTTTGTATTTTTGCAATGAATAATATGGTATGAATTTGTACTTGTGTCTAGACCGAGACCGGAGGTCACGTTGTGACGCCGCTTCCATTTGCGACAAGAACCAAACCCGGTTCTGCGGTAAGATAATTACGGAGAACAAAATTGACAATGGGTCAACGAAGAACACTTTCTCGTACTGCAGACGTTTCCTTTCTTTGGAGTTGTGCCTGTGCTGCTAAACGAAGAAGGAAAGGTCATTGAAGGGCCTGGTGAAGGATACCTGGTTTTTAGCCAACCCTGGCCGGGCTTGATGAGGACGGTGTACGGCTCGCATGAACGATTCGAAACTACGTACTTCTCAAAATTTCCGGGCTACTACTGCACGGGAGACGGTAATTAACCTCTGCGTGTGACTCGACTCCTTTTGCTTCACGTGGGAATCTTTGTGCAGGTGCTAGAAGAGATGAAGATGGCTATATTTGGATAACTGGCCGTGTCGACGACATGCTCAATGTCTCGGGGCACTTACTTTCCACGGCACAAATCGAATCTGCTCTGATTGAACACAAAGGTGAGCGAGCAATCGCAATCGTGGCAATTGGCAATTCATCTCATTTGAAACTACTTCATATTTTATGTTTCCTTGTTCAGCTGTGGCAGAATCGGCAGCTGTCGGCATGAATCACGCCATAAAAGGAGAGGCAGTCTATTGCTTTGTAACTTTAAGGGAAGGTTTTGAATGGAACGACAAAATCATTAATGAGTTGAAGTTGATTGGTGAGAGTGCTTTCATACATTTAGTTTAATTTTGTTCTTCTAGATCATATTAATTAGCATTATCATTAACTACAGTTCGGGAAAAAATCGGAGGTTTCGCCACTCCCGATGTCCTCCAACTGGCTCCGGGCCTCCCGAAGACAAGATCGGGGAAAATAATGCGAAGAATCTTGAGAAAAATAGCAGCAGATGACTCAAACTTCGGTGACATATCCACGTTGGCAGACGAGAGTGTCATCAAAGTCCTGTTGGATCATAAACCAAAGAAGTAGAAAAACTGCTGCTACATTCTAGTCATTTCAAGGAAAACTCCTCGAAGCAGATGTTTAGGGCTTCTTGTAGTTGCGAACTAAATTAATTAGGAGGTGAAAAAAGAAAAACCGAACTCGATGATAACGAAATCAGTGGAAGGATTTTAGAACTAGTTTTATAGTCACGACTCCATTGGGTCCTGGATGCTGAAAGTGGTACTTGAAAGAGAAAAGAATTGTATTAGAAGATGTACCTAGTACCTAAAGAAAGTATTCTCTATTTGATTTTAGCCTAGTGATTCCAGAATTGTAGAAGTGGAGAAATACTCATATATTTTGAAAATCGTTTATTTTTTCGATTGCACTGCGTGGAGGAAGCCGGAAGGTTCTCATGTCATGGTTGATCACGGGCCATCTTAATTTTCGTTTGACCTTATGGATTAAAACTCGAGCCTTAAAGGAACATATCAACATAAGTTAGTGCTTTGTATAAAATTTTACAGTTATGATCAGAAATAGTTCGCCCTCTACTTGCGAAAGCACTCATAGCTTAACAATTTGATCAAAAAAATGAAGTGTGTATGAAACCGCTCGCGCTCTTGTTGTTTTCTTTAACCTTTAGCCAACAAGTGTTAAGCCGCTATGTTATCACAAATCTCTTATGTGCTCTGTTTAAAACGCTTAGTTGAAGCAAATAAATCTTATGACACTAATTAAAGTTGAGAAGTCGTACCTGGACTATTCTGCCGAGGCCAAATCAAGTCCCAGAAACGAGGACCTTCCATTCACGTTATGAACCGGCAGGGCCTGCGGTGCGACGACTGTCCATTCGTACCAGACTTTGGTGGAAGTACTTTTTCTCCAGAAACTCACCACCAGTTTATCACCTTTCCTTAGTGAAATACCATCCTGGTAAACAGGTGACAAAGTGACAAATGAGGTACACTCAGCTCCAATCAATCATCCATTCATATTGGCCTTATATTAAACTTACCTTGATTGGAATGTACAACGGGAACCAACTTTGCATCTTTCCAGAGTACGTGTCGGGGTGAATGCTCATGGTTATTTTTGCATCAGTACCAGACATCAAAACTGAGTCGAAGTACCCAACAAATCCATGACAGTCGCAATCCTGCTTCACAGCAAATTCCAAAGTTTTGTACCTATCGTTTGTCCAATTTTCGTCAGGAGTTGAACCTGCTGAGGAAGTAGCGCGAGCTTACATCTATTTGACTATCACCATCTCGCCAATTCTGAAACTCTGCCGCTTACCGAGCTTTTTAGCCGGATGACTGAACTTGAATAACTCCTTCGGCTGAGCAATGTCGTACTTCCTTGTCATCAGACACACGTAGCTCGTTTCGTATGGCGAGTGGTAAGGCTTTTCAATCTCACGATACTTGTTTGCTTCTGCGTGCAATGTGTGGGACATTATTGGAGCAAGGAACGACGTGTACTCTTCCGGAATTATAATTCCATCATCTGACAGATACCATAAACACCTATTTAGTAGCCTGGACGTGCATTCTATGGTCATTCCTGTAATATTGACTTGACTCG
The DNA here is from genome assembly GCA_009869945.1 of Mesaphorura yosii. Taxonomy (NCBI): domain Eukaryota; kingdom Metazoa; phylum Arthropoda; class Collembola; order Poduromorpha; family Tullbergiidae; genus Mesaphorura; species Mesaphorura yosii. Next base: position 679,213 of record WIXG01000002.1, on the reverse strand, counting down.
CCTTTAAGAAAGCGTTGAGCCCCATCCAGGCACTCGGGTGAAAGTTCATTGTCACCAAACGATCCCAGTAGTTCTGAGACGATGATATCGGCCTGCTCTGGTGGACTCCAATACCTCATATCGGCAATAACAATGGTAACTTTCTCTCCCCACTTTGTCTTGTTTAAGTCGTTCAGCCTTGTTTCTGCACTGCAATTCTTCTCCAACGCGTAGATTCGAACTTTTGCTCCTTCTAAGCTAGCAGCCTCGAAGGTCATATTCACCAACGGCCCGCGTCCTGCGCCAGCAACAACTACGACCCTAAGAGTCAAAAAGATTGTGAGCTGCCACTCTCCAGAGAGTTACATTATTTAATACTTTACAATTCAGTGACGGCTCGTTTTTCTGCTGAAGGAAGCTTCTTCCGAAAGGCCAACGCCAAAGCGTCGCGATATAGTTTATATTTAACTGGATCAACTTCAAATGTAGCATACGTTTGATACTCCAAATTGTCCATCACTGGAATTTTGTAGCGTAAGTTATTTCCTTGTATTTAATCAAAGAATGGTTAATACTACCATGAAGTTTGCTGCTGTTTGCTTACATGGTTGCAGTGGACATTGTAAATAATTCTCCCAGCCCGGCATGTAATATCTCTCCTCACTTGCCGGATCTCTAAAAGACTCCTGAAGGAGAAATTGTCGAATGTAGTTCAGATTAAATAAAACTTAACTTACGTAAATACAACTCGTTCTTACTATTTGAGCCAAGTGAATATGCCTCAAATACTGTGCATAAAATTCTAAAGTACTTTCATCAACATCGATATCCGCTTCTAGAATCATGTGGGCTCCAAGAGCTAAAAATTTCCGGACCACTGCTTGATGGAGTTTCGATAGGACAGGAAACCCTTTGTCGTTTGTTAGAAAGATGCCTGCGAAAGTTTCACGTGACACAATGGCTCTTTGCATCTTGAGCAGAAAAACATCAACATCAACTCCTTACTTAGAGGAAGGCTCAATGCAGTGACCATTTCGCCCTTCCAACGATCAAGCTTAGACTCGTCATCTGGGATATCGGCTCCAATCTGCAACACAACCATGAGCTTCCTCTCAGCGCCACAGAGTTTACGGAAAGTGTTGAAACTGGAGCGTGAAAAAAGATCCCACTAAACCTTCGATAAGGGATTCATTTGATTCATGAAAGTTAACTAGCAGCATATAGCGTAAGACCTACCATTTCCACGCATAATCGGTGTCCTCATCCATGTCGCCATCAGGGCCAGATGCTCCGTATCTTACTTTGACCCAGAACTGAAACGATAGAGCAGACATCAAAGTCATTCCTTATTTATATCAGTTCTTTTTCAAAATCTTAGCACTTACTGTGAAATGTTGAGCAGCTTGGTGCAACCTTCCCTGAATAATCTGAGCCAGGTGATTGGAAGGATATGTCAATTCAAACATTATCGCTGATAGGCTAAGATGATGAGAATATTCAAGTTGCTTGTACAGAGCCTTGGTAGCACGTTTCACAATAAGTAAATCAACGCTCTCCAATTCTGGTGGATTTGGCAGCACACCAACCAATCCTAAACTCCATTCTAAAACCATCGAATGATCATAATAATAATTAATTACTTATCAAACTTATCCTGGACAATAAACAAATAGCTTCGAAAAACCTGTACCTTTCGTGGTTAGTTGGGTATCCTGCCAAAACTCATCACAGGGAACAGGAGTCCCCGTTTCAACACTGTGATTAAACGAGCTCTCGGGAACCAATCTTGAGCATACGTAGTTGATACTGTAATTAAACCGTGCATTTGAATCTAATGCATGTTAGACCTTTCTTTTTGAAATTGAAAAAACTTACTTCTTCTCAACGACTAGGTCGAGTTTCTCTCTAATGTCCTTGACATAATTGTAGTGTATTCCGACGCTCAATTCGGAATTACTAGTACCATTTTTCCCCATTTTAGGATGTTCGAATAATTCAGCCAAACGTCTTGGAGTGGGTATGTTCTCGCCTACTCAAGTGCTTTTATTGTAGTATTAATTAAGGAAAATTAGGCAACTTGGACTTAAACTTGTGAAGGAATCCGGGATGCGCTTTTACTAAATCTCGGCGGACGTCTTTCCCACTGCAATGATTTGACTTGGCTTCAAAAACAGCGCACGTGCTACCTACTACACAACCAAAGCCAGATCAGAGGTAACAGAGGGAAGAAAAGAGATGAAATAAACTCTCTGAGTGTGGAGCTCGTTGACTAGATGGATCTTGACTTTCTTGACGGCATCACGGCATCACTTGTGGGTGATGCAGTGCCAGAGTAGTTGTAGAAAAATCGGATTACCAACTCCATGACAACTGCATCGATGGACAGATTTATGTCTCGAAGGAAGACGAAGATACAGTGCAGTGTGCAAATGTTCTCAGTCCATGCATGAGAATGTTGATACCAGCCAAGAGTCCGGGTAGCCTTGAACTCCTGCAAAATATCAAGATTCATGATTTACAGATTTTCATCTGGTCTAGTGGGTGCGATCGCCGTACAGGTTCCATAATGTCAGTGGTAATGATATTTCATTCCCTCTTGACATCATGAGTCGTGGTGCTATCAATCCAAGTTTGTTATCACGCTAAGGAATGGCCCCGAGCACTGATTGCAGGATATTCAGCCTCAATAGAGGATTGATGAGATGCCAAGCTTCCAGGTAGTCTATTTATTTGACCAAAATAAGCATCGGCATCCGTTTCAATATCGGTTGAATGGGCTTATCAGCCATTTTTAGGAAGGAAGAATTGGTTCCTATACTGGCGGACCAGCAAAATCCGGTTTACTGGTCATGCTCACTATAGTCGATCATATCAGTCAATGTACTGTCTAGCCTACGCTGAGGTTGCGTCCCAGTCTCGGCAAAAATGAGAGCATCTGGATGTTAAACTTGACGATGAACTCAAAATGGTTGGAGCCAAAACAGATGCATTGTGAGGAGGACGATACAGCAAGTGTAGTTTATCGTATCATAAATAACGTGGAGATCTAAAAATAGTAACGAAAATGCCTTTTAGAATCTTAACGTTTCTTCAGCCTGTTTGTGCGAAATCTATTCTGTTGATAAAACAGTCGAGCAGGAAGATTTCAACATCCGCTTCGTGCCGTCTACACCCCTGCAGCATGGCTGAGTGCTGAACGAACAACGATACGTTCATGGCAAAGAAGCATTAAACTTTTATTCACTTGTTCCATTTCGAAAATTTTTGAAAGAACGCCCAAATTGCCTACAAGAAGACGCTTGGCTGTGGCTGTGTTGTGCTTTGCTTGGTGCTAACGATATGGACGCGTGTGTGTTCGAGGATGCCGCACTCGGCTCGGTGAGATCTCAGCGGCGGTGATTCTTCTAGATTCTTGTCTGAGTGCATCAACCGGAAAATTGTGCTTAACTCCATAAGGCGCCTTAGAAGTTCAAGTCACACTTCCAGCAAGCAAGATTTGAAGCTTTTCTTAGTTGAAGTAGCAGTTCAAGTTCCGGGTCCGCTTCTCTACCTGTAGTAAGTTTCAAATTTCAATATCCGTTTAGACCAGCCCGGTGCCCGGGAGCCCAATCCGGGTCCGGTGCTGGTGCGCCGTGGCGTACAAACAGTAGTTTATTGTTTGTATCTATTTATTTCGCCAGGCTGAAGCATGTCTGGTCGCTCGAATTGGAGGCGTCCAACCACCCACGTTTATGACTACAATTACAAGATTGGGGAGCACTATTACAACCCACAACTGAATTACGCGGAAAAACGATTTAGCGGTAGAGCTGGTTCACCGCCAAAGGCAAAGACATTTGCAGAAAGATTCGCTGAAGATCCAGTCTACGGTAATATTTATATTCTACTCATGAAAGGCTTGATTTCAAGCTGTGTCACTCAAGCCGGTTTCGTGCTGCAGGAGATTACGGCCCACCAAAATGGAGAACTTCGGCCACTGGTTTGGCTTTCGGTTACCCGCGACGGGAGTCATTAGGGGACGACTTGGGGTTGGGAAGCAGCAGACGTCCTGCGGCGGACGATGAAGATTTTGGAATTGGACGTCGAAGACCTGGGCCTGGAAGGGAAGGCTTTGGGCGGAAGCCGTTTGACGAAGAAGAATTCTTTCGTCGGAGGCCTTTGGACGATGATGACTTGAGATTCAACACAGGTGGAGATGACGAACCGATCAGACGGCCAAGACCAAAATTTGATTTCGGAGAGAAGTTGTTGGACGCAGTTGGAGCACGCAGCGGAAGAGGTCGTGCGAGTCCATCTCCGTTCAGGACAGGAGCCGGTGGCAACACTCCACGATCAGCTCGTGTGTTGGATGATCCATTCGAGGACGACTTTTTCAGTCGACGACCGAAGCCGGGGTCGAGGACGGCCGATCCAGACTCTCGAATGGAAGATCCGTTCAAATTAAGAAACTCCAAAGCATATGGAATGGTTGACGACATGGACGACGAATTCAGTCGCGACGCGGAGGCGGTGGTTGGTCGCATTCGCTCCAAACTCCGTGCCAGGCGAGAGAAGGAAGAGGGCTTGACTACATCCGCGTCTGCTGCAAATGATCTGAACGACGACTTTGGGCCGTCTCGTCTCGATCAACTACGATCAAAGGCTAAAGCTCGAATGGCCGAGTTGGATGACGACTTCGCTGAGTTTAGCATCAAACCACGACGTACAACTGGCAATGACACTCTCAGCAATTTGAGCTCCAAGTACGGGAACGATTCGGACTCTGGAAGTGGATCACGATCAATTCATATCAAGAAAAGAACCGTAAGAACTACAGTTGATTCAGATTAGGTGAAGCGAAGCACCTCCTGCTGCAACCGAGTACGAGATTGTGAATTTTTTAAGAGGATTTATGGTCTAAAATTTAGGTTTCAGGGTTCCCTCAAAATCGTTTACTCCCTAGTCATATTCTAATATTTCACGACGAAACAACAAAAGCTGTAATAATTCATTGCTCAGAGGCCGAGAGTTGACCTTCCAAAATTTTGTAGGTTTAACTGGAGTTGTAACCTTTACCATTCATTTGTAATTACTTGTTGACGTGTTATCCTATTTTGTTCATTTCTGGTCTGCCTGTATCTGTTACCTTTAATTATTTCTGGAATCGAAGAAATTTTGTTTTTGTCCACGCTTCTCACATGCGTCATTCATCTCTCTTTTCATTACGTACGGTAATATTTATTGCTCTTGCCGATCATTGGCGTCATCATTTTCGGCGTTTCATCTATCAGTATAACTCTTGCTGGTTAAGAACTCAAAGCAAAGACACATGTTCTGATTCGAATAAGGTATAAATTGTTTTTTTGTGTTGCGCGTAATTAGCGTAATGACAGAATAAATAACAGCAAAACTCTGGTTGTTCCCAGTTCGCGACTTTCATCGCTGATTATTGTTTTAGCATGAATTTAGTCAGTAGTTATTTTTCATAAAAGTTTCTTCAGCATTTAGGTTAACTAACTGTAACCGAAAACTGAACTTGGGCGAACATGGAACAAAGTGCATATCGAGAATATCGTCTGTCAACCACCAATACTTGTTCAGCATTTAGTGTGCTTGCTTCAAATGTCATGAATCATCTTACGTCCTACACGCACTGCGAAATAGTAACTTAGATTGTTCGTATCACTTGTCGGAGCCGTGCTTGGAATGCAATAATAATCAATGGAATATTTCCCCGAACCTTGTTAATTTGATATCGTTTCGTTGCTTGAATTGCTTTCTCTCACGAAAAACAAAATCTCAAGGATCAACTTCTTCTGAATACTGACAAAAAGACATTGTGGGTCTTAATTGTGTAATATGACAGTAATAATATAGACAAGTCATATTTGAGTTTTCAATATAGTTGAGTTTGCAATTAAAGAGAATTTAGCATTCAAGTGATTTCAATTTTAATTGCCTAAAGTTTCAATTAGCGAATTTTACTTTTCCTTCCTGGTATTGCAAGGTTCTTTTTTCAATTTACTTTACAATCGTGTAACTATTCTTGACCCTTGAGCTTTCACAACAACTTTCACTAATGAATGGAGGACGAGATTTTTAGCAAATACTCACATGTGTGTTCTTCAACCCCTTTAATCTATTCATTTGATTCGCATTAAAATTTTCTGTGAGAAATTGAGTATCAAAGAAACGGCTCGTTTTCACAGAGTTGCCTCGTGTCAATTGCTCGCGAAAGGAAACAGAAAGATGTCAGGCAAGCTAATTGGACATCGACGATGCGCCGTTGAGATGAAAGAACAAACCTCGTCGTCATTGTGATCGTATCGTGTAATAATAGTTTTCGTCAACCTTGAAAGAAGAGCGAGCGTGTGTCCGCAGAGGTGAAGTCGGAGTGCTCGAGCTCAAGGATGCGACTAGCAACTCTAACAATAAGCCGTTTTGAAATTGAAGAAGACAATGACGTATGTGCAGGATGAAGGTGACAGATTGTAATGAGCTCTATAATCTCAGACCTAATTTTAAATACCCATAGCAATCGCGTCTCGATTTCGTCCTGTGCCAAAATGCCGCGTTCATTAGCAAAAACGAGACATTAGCAATACGGTGCTCGACGGATGGATTTCGTTGTTTCATCCGTCCTGTGCTCTACGTACTCGAAGAGCGTCATTGCAAATCACAAGTCACACGAGGAATTAAAAGATCAGAATGAAATTCGCATTCGCATTCTCACGCTACTCGCTCGTCGATAATGGGATTTCTTTCCCTTGTCTTCGCAATTTGTGTAGCAGAAGATTTGGCAACGAACTAATGTTCCAGCCGTTTAAATTAGTAAGCGTGAGCTCCGACATGTCTACAGACATAATTTCGACCGCGACCACCACGACATCGTGTGAATGCCACAGCCACAGGGTGCCAAGTTATAAAAGAGAATATAGAATACGGTTTCGTGTTTGCATTCGCATTCGCGTCGAGCCACAAGAAAGAAAGATGGAAAATTTTACTACTACTTTGAAAAACAAGAATGAGCACTTTGGAACATTAATCCTTAATCCATGCTAGGCAGGTTTGAGTTATGATTATACAATTCACGAAAGCACGATACGGGCTCTCAAATTTCCGCACAAAACACCTACGTGGAAAGCGAACGGTGAGCGCAAATGAGTGCGGATGTGCCTTGGATGCATTTGCCACTGCCGTGCCTCGCCTACCACTGGTATTTGCATTTGCCCGAGTTTAAAAATAAGAGATGAAAGTTCTCCGGCATCTGAGCCAATTTTCGCGTTATAACAATAATAGGAACAGGAGATCAAGATGAAGATGAGAGCTCTCTTCTCTTCCCGTGGGTTTCTAAAGTATCACATTTTCATTTGGCATTACATTTGGGATACATTTTATTTGTCCTTGTCATTTTGTTCTCTTCAACAGCAAACATTTTTCAACTACACTCACAGTCTTTCTGCTCCGAGCCTCTTAAATTACTGTTGCCTTTGCCTTTGCAGCAGCCGCTTGTTTGTTCTCGGTCTCGGATAAATTAGTATCGTTTTAAAGTCTTGTCGGAACGAGGAAGGTTGCCACTGTCACGCTGGTCTTATCTGTTCCGCTTGCACTTGGAACATTTTAAAACATTACGAGCGAGTACAGAAAGAAAGAAAACAGTTGGTCATAAACAGCATCGCAATCATATCGCATTCAGAACGTGCTTGAAGTAGAACAAGAAACAACCTGAGCATTAGATTAGAATAATTGCGGAAAAGATCCAGTAAACAAAAGAAATCCTCTTTTGTTCTTCTCGACAATTTGCTGTAATTCATTCCTTTGAAGAAGTACGATTAAAATCAAGGCGAGCTTCCAGCACAAAACAAGCGTCTTCTGGTCGGACTTTGGACTTCAGCTCACCTTTGTTGCTCTGTTTTTCGGATACTTACCATAGGTGAGCATGTTACTAATGCCTGTTTTCATTTCCAAACACAAAAATTCCCAGAATTTACTGAGAGGAAATAGGAATTGATTCTTTGATTCGTACAACAAAGCCAAAGCCATTCTCTGTTCTGTTGCGTCATGCCATTTTGCTCATTGTTTTTCTTATTCACTAAAAGGGAGTCTAACTTAATAACCTGCCAATTTACCAATGCCAATTTTTGCCTTGGCCCAATTTGGTACGGGCACGGGCTTCCATACGCGTGATTAATATAGATTTTGGCATGGATAAAACGAATGGGCTTCAGATAGATGTTGCTACGATACTCGCGCAGGACTGAAATCTGCAACGTATCTGTCAGCTCCATTTAGTACGGAAATAAAATAAAATACCTTCCTTTATTTCAAAGAAAGGTCGAATGTCTAAGTGACTGAATTCAAAGACGCAGACTCTGAAAATGTCAACATCCGAATCCAATATTATACATCAGAATACTTCGATTGGGATATTAGGATTTTTCCACACACGAATCCGTGTACATTGGAAATGTAAATAAAGCTTCATGGAATACGAGAAAATATGTTTATTTGTTGTAAATGCTTCCATTCGTATTATAAATGACAGTTTCTTTCGATTCCAATTGTAAATTGAATTCGTCAGCCATTTAATATCAGTAGTGATACTCTCCAACTTCCAGACTCTTAATCTTAAGCAGGACTTCAACCATACAAAAGAATCAAAACGATATCTCATAATTCTCCTCAACTGTCTGGTATTGTGGTTTCTGGTGACTGTTACTCATTGCATCTCGTACCTGAAACTGTTCGAGACAAATTGTCTCATGATTGAGATATAAAGTGCATTGATGAATAAGCGTCCTCGTCCTCTGCTCCGAAACTTCTAACTCGAGTGTCTCGATTTATTCTGCAGATCCGACAGATATAAATAACAATGGGTGACGCAGAAGTTTTGGAGAAATCCGAAGGAACTTTTGTTGGGACCGCTCCAACTGCTGCTGAACAACTTTTGCGAAAAAGACCAACAACTTTTGTGCATTGGCAAAGGCCAAGATCTCAAGTGTACGAGTATAACTACGACTACGGCTCCAACTACTACAGGCCCATGGTCGACTATCTCGACTCACGAGCACGAGGCGATCGACGCGTCGAGGCTCCTCGGCCGATGCTCTGGGAAGAACGCGCTCTCAAGTCGTACTTGGACCGCAATCAGCGCGGGCAGTCGATGAAGAGCAGCCGTGACGCGATGCTGCTCCAGACTCTGAGATCCACGTCGAGCAAGTACATTGCCCACACCAAATCGTACGCGAGGAAAGTGACGACTGGATTCTGAGGTGAACGGGCCGCCCAACTAATCTGGTAATGCCCGGAGGAGATCTGCGAGGAGGATATCAACCCAAGCTGTATAATAAGTAATGTTATTGGGAAAATGTAATAAAACTTGTTCACGAAAATATGAATATTTTATTATCCCCTCACATCAAGGTAACAACTTAACTCGAACGCAACGCGCCTCCGGAAGAGAATTCACAAATTTAGAACAAATTCCTCTCGTGTATTCATTAAAAGAATTAAAATGTGATAAACAAGCCGTACTTAAAGTAAAGTTTTAACGAAATTCTTTCTCTTCCGCTCTGAATATTGGATGAATTTAAAGTTCTTGAACCGGTAGCGAAGCAAGTAATCAACAATTATCTCGAAAAGCATCTTTTAAGCTTACTCCTGTACGTCACGTATACATCCAATCCTTCGTTTGCACTTTTGTTTTGAGTTTTTTTCAAATACAGCTAATCAACTAATTTTACCAATCTCCCCTTTCGAGGAAGTGGAATTTGGCAATGAATGAGAAAAGCATCTTCTAAATTTTGTACAGTAAAATTAATCTGGTTACCAGTAATTTCAGAACAGCTCTTCAGTAGATCAAAGGAGTTGAAGGGCTACTTCCTATTTCCCATTCTGCACCCTTTCATCAAAACTTATACCAGGACGGGTTAGCCTAGAAAATCACCAGGTGGGTTGGTATCTCAGCAATTGGGGGAACCTGTGATCTGAGCCTGTTGGTATATACGAGTACCTCCGCGTAAATGGCATTATTGTATGTATGCTCCATGTCTTTTTGCAAAATTTTGCTCATCAAGGCAAGCAAGGGGTACGGGCATCCAAGCCAATTCAAATGGGTTATTTAACACCTTGAAATATGATTCTCACGCTAACCTGAAGTTTTTTGCGCATTCACAATTCACTACGGCACGAGGAGTGGAAGAATCCAACAGCACCACGACCAAAAGTCGCCAAAATCTAAATCCGCTGCCTCAATCCCAATGCAAATGTCATTTGATAAACAGCAATTCTCTTTCCAAACTAGACAACCGCAAACTAACAAGCAAATCGTGACATTTGCAATTTTTTGCATTTCAATGATAAACAACGACCTCGTATCTCAAATGATTCATTTTTCGCCTCTTTGTCATGTTTGTCTTCACCAGGTTCAGCCCAGACTGGACACGACAATATTCAGTTCAGTGTTAAAGTTTTGTTCTCCGATCTTGCTGAGCTCCAAGTTCTCCTAGAAAAACTTCAGCTTTAACCCTCGGACAGCACGATAACACGGTCGCAAGTAGACTAGCATCAAGCCATAAATACGTAATGCACGTTGTAAACCAACCAGCCTGAAACTAAGACAAAAACGAGATGATCACGAACAGGCTGAATCATCAGAGGCCGAGCTTGAGACTGTCGACCTCTGCAGTGATTCATTTTTCATGACTTGACCTCCTTTAACAAGACTGGTGTCTTATCCGTTGACTTGTTTGCTTGTGATTGCGTTTATCATAATCACACGACATTCAACTGAGACGCAATATTTCTTGGTACATGATTTAAAAGTGTACTCGTATATACAAAGTCCATGCCTAATCTTCGTCATCGCGACTTTAGGAGGATCAAAGCAAGAGACAGCGCAGTAGAAGTTGCAACCTTGAAAACAGGACAGAAGTTGTTCATTGCAGTAAATTGTACTGCAATAATAATAATAATAATAAGAGATCCTCATCATTCTTCTTCAATAGACGCCAGTGCAGATTATTTTCGCCAAGATTCATTGAATTTCAGCTCCTAAAATGCTGAATAAGGCGATTATTTTGCTGCTGCTTCAATTCGGAGCGGGTAAGATCGTTTTTGGTGGAAATGGAAGTTGAAGCCTAGCAGTTCTTGCAAGTTCTGCAATGTTCGAATGTGTAGGGCGTGTTGAGGCTGGCGTTCAGGATAACTCTGTGCACACAATGGATTCAGAGGTCCGAAACGAGGACGTCGCGCAGTTTCCAGTGATTGGACCTCAGTACACGGCACAAGGCACGCTGTTTATCCCATACGCAGAAATCGCTGAGACGTTCCAGGCGTGGGTTGACCTCACTAATGGACAGAGCAGAATTGATTTCTACGGAGGTAATTGAATGAATACGAAAGCATTGGTGCGATTCAATTTCGTGTCTTCTGCGGAACTGGGGTTATATAACAAAATTCGGTTGAAAAGCGTCTGAAGAAGTCTTAACGAATTTCGCAGGAATATCGAAAACCTTTCAACTGGGCAACAAATACCAGTACGGAGTGATGAGAAAGATAGTTCCGTTCACGACGGATACTGTTCTCAACCAAGAAACATGTTTTGAAGTTAACGGGACGGCGGAAGCCAAAATCGGACCGCAAAGTATTCTTCCTGACGCAACTGGATTCACGGTTTGTCCCACTTGGCTCTAGGCGCATGCATCAGGGAGTGAAGGAATGGTGGCAGCCTAACGAATCGCTTGTTCCTTTCACCTTTCATCGCCTTATAATCTGAAGATTCGAGCCGTTTGATTGCATGCGCGTTCCTTTAATGCAATGAGATTTTTTATGATAATTGAATTGCTACTGTCGTGATTGCATATTGCAGTATGCCGGTGAGGAAATGGTCGAAGGTCAGCAATGCAGAAAATACTCGTTGGTGGAAGCGAAGGGCCAGAAGATTAACAAATACACGTATTGGATTAGAACTGAGGTGAGGTTAGAAAGTTAAAACTGCGCGGGGGACTGTACATTTGTAATCATGAAGCCGTGCAATTTGTACGGTGACGTGCTCAGTCTCTGCATCTTATCGCAAATTGTAATGGAATTATTGCACTCCATGAAAAGAAATAAATGAGGACAGAACAACATTATCATTACCATCCTTTGCTTTATGCTTAATTTTACATTGTTCTCTTTCAGGAGTCTCCTTTGGACCCAACCAAAACTCTTGGAATTCCCATAAAGTACGAAATGCGGGGATACAACACGTTGCTAGGATCTCATTACGATCACTACTATTTGATTTATGATTGGTTCGCAAATGAAATCGACTCCCAAGACGTGTTCAAGATTCCAGAAAGTAAGTTTTTGGTGTGAGAATAACTTTACAACTTTTTCTCAAGGAACATGCATTCAAGCGAAATGTGTTCATAATTTATTTAGCCACTCCGTGCAGAAACTTTCCTGGACCAGGCTCAAACCATCATCGTACCATCGCGACATTCAATCCGATGAAGGAATTTATTCACAACTACGACGACCACATCAATCAAGGGTTCCAAGATTTCGTTACTGCCCACAACAAGAAGTATGCACACGACCTGGAGCAGGAGAAAAGACTGACTTTGTTCCGGCACAACTTTCGCTTCATACACAGCAAGAATAGACAGGGTCTGGGTTATAAATTAGCGGTTAATCACTTGGCAGATCGGAGTGACGATGAAATTCGAGTGAGTTTAAGCGCGAGGTGAAATTGAAAAGGCCGAAAATGAACGGTTCTTCTCCCAGGTACTTCGGGGCAAACAGTACACAAAAGGATACAATGGTGGGAGCCCGTTTCCATACAATACCACAGCCTATACAAAGTTACCCGAGAGCATTGACTGGCGACTGTACGGTGCAGTTACTCCAGTGAAAGGTAATTTCACTTTGCCTATTTCCAATTACTCCAAGCGCGTGCGAAATATCCAGTCTCGTCCTTGCCAAATAGCCGTGGGTTCATCGTTTTCTAGAAACCAGCCTCATCGGCGAATACCGCGAACCGCAACTCGATCAGTTCAGGTCTTTGATGACTGGAAGTCTACTAGTTTTCATGTTTGTTTTCCATGAGCAGCTCTTGGCACTGAATTCTCGTTTATATTCTTCAGGCAGCCAAGCCAATAAAGATTCAAAGAACGCAATCACTATTTTATGGGAGACAGAATTTAAAATAAAAAACGGGGCGACATATCTAGCATATTCGTCTCAACTGCTGCGGTGCCAAAAATTACCTTTGAAAGCTTTTATCTTCTTTTGCAGACCAAAGCGTATGCGGATCTTGCTGGTCCTTCGGCACGGTTGGAGCCATCGAAGGAGCTCACTTCCTTAAAACCGGAAATCTCGTTCGATTCTCCCAGCAAGTAAGAACTCTCAAAAGCATTAAAGAACCATTTGTCATGCGATTGTGCCTTCAGCCACTCACTTTCTTCAACTTGCGAACTTGCCGATACTTTGCATGAATGAATCAAAACTTTCTTGAGTAAGCTGAACCTTGACAGAGATATCAGACCAGTCAGGCACTTGATGTCTAAGAAAGGCTGCTGCTCTGCTGCATTTGCGAGCTGTCTGCAACTGGGAAATGAAAAATGAGTCAACGTCCAAGTTCGGGCAGGTCCTGCCCTTCAACTTGCACTCCATTGCGGTACTGCAAAGCTCTGAAGAAGAAATTGAAACTACAAACATGCCAATTTTGATCTTTTAAGACTTGTGCTTGAATACTTCTCTCTGACGGCAAATTTTTCTTCAGGCTTTGATAGATTGTTCGTGGGGATACGGCAATAACGGCTGCGACGGAGGAGAAGATTTTCGTTCGTATCAGTGGATGCTTAAGCACGGCGGAATCCCGTCTGCTGATTCTTATGGTCCTTATCTCGGAATCGTAAGCACGAGCATTGCTTTCAATACTTACCGAATTAAATCTGTTGATGTCGTGTCGCTAATACTCGATTCTCAAATCCTAAAATATTACCCATCTGCCATCGCCCATCGCTCACGCCTGTGATTTGTGAATCTAGGATGGATACTGCCACATTCAGAATACCACGATGGCCACTAAAATCACAGGTGACTCGCCGAGAATCATAATAAATAGAATAGTTGAACCTCATACTTTTTTCTCTTCGTTCTGTTTTGTGCAGGCTACGTCAATGTAACTTCGGGTGACTTGAACGCTCTCAAGCTGGCCATCGTCAAGCACGGACCAATTTCAGTCGCCATCGATGCATCGCACAAGACTCTGTCTTTCTACGCAAACGGAGTGTACTTCGAACCAAAATGTGGTAAGTTTGTTTTGTTACAATTAATCGAGACAAATTACTCAATTTATTTTCAGATTGAACTTCTGCACTCGCGGTAAAGAGTCGGGTTCCGCTTGTCCTGTTTGTTTTCATTGCACTGAGATTGAGGCACACCCATTTCATGTAATTTAGGGAATAAGGAAGACCAGCTTGACCACGCCGTGCTTGCCGTTGGATACGGAACTCTGAACGGACAGAAATACTGGCTGGTGAAAAATTCGTGGTAGGTTGAAGTTGTACCGCCGACTGGCGCTGCACCTGCCTTTTTCTCAAAGCTGATCATTTTTGATCAACACGTGGGAACAGACATGAATTTATGTTGACATTTGTCTAGGTCCACGTATTGGGGGAATGACGGCTACGTGCTCATGTCGCAGAAGGACAACAACTGTGGAGTGGCAACAACGCCAACATACGTTACAATGTAACAGGCAAACTCTCTAAAAACCTCGGAGACTTTGTTCTTGATGGAAACCGATGTTGTCTAAATCAACTAGTAATTTACATATGTAGTGTTTTAGCCTTGAAGCAGCTCAAGATTTTTATTTGATTCTCGGTTGATGTGCTGCACGAGTCTGGAATTGTTTTACCACAATTTGGTCTAAAGTTTTGTAAACAACCGTTCTTAAACCGAGTAATGATACACTGTCTTTATTTTCGCTTTCAAGTTACAATTTCGTTCTTCATGTTTCAGGAGTTTCCATTGCTTGTACTACTAGTTTATGTATCTCGTTTCATTAACCAATAAAAATAAATACAATTATTAAATAGTACTATATTTTGGCTGTGCTCATGCTCTTGTAGCAACCTTCATTCCCTTCATTTCATGCTGTAGTATCAGAAGCTCTGCATAATATACATAGGCAATATGGCACATATCATTTAAAGCAATTTGAAATAATAAAAAGAATACCAAAGTATAGTTCGTACGTGTTTTTCGCATGAAAATTGTCCTTTAGATACACCCAAAAGGCAAGGATTGCAAATGTTTAAGTTTTAGAGCAGTGGTCATTGCTTAATGCATTTGTCTTATTGGTTCCAGGCAGGACGAGGTCAGACTGCCGTCGAGCGTGCGAAGCCGTAAGGAAACTGCGGATTCCCATTGGTGTTTGTTGGAATCGGAGTGTACGCCATCCCGCCGTTGGTTGTCTTAGCTTGGCCGTTCGCGTAGTTACTCTTGATCATTGTGAGAGTGATAGGGCCGGGCTGGTTTTTTCCTGTCACGGACTCGTCATCCTGCATCCATGTGCTCTTAATGGTGGGGCCGATCAAGGCACCTTCAGTTCCATCACTCGAGAGTGTATACGTGCTTTCTTCCGGAGTGATGACTTTTGTCTTTAAGATGTCATCTATCTCTTGCTTGTCTTGGATTTCTTCCTCTACGCTTCGTCTCCTGGAAACAGAACAAAACCGAGTTTCAAAGGTTGAGCCTTGGGTTATGGTTGACATCTCGCTGTCTTGTTAGTGGAATTTAATCACATTTATTCTGACTTGAAAAGATAACTTCACAGAACGCGCGGGCGCGAGATCAAGAAAATAACAATAAAGGAATTGACACATTGGCAGATGAAAGAGGCATGTCACTTTCACAATTCCAAGAAAGTAAGGAGAAACCTAATCCCGATACCTTTGTTTCATCTTGCGTATCCACAGAAGCACGAATCCGTTCAGAACGAGCAGAACTAACATGATGCATGCAGGAACGATGTAATCTGTAAGTCAAAAAATGCAAATGGTGTTTATTAACGAGGTTTCGGAGAACATTTACGATTCCTGCTGTGCTGTCCCAACTATTCCTACCATGCATGCGCGAAATATCAAATCAAAGAAATGGATCCGCTCAAATACTGTGTGAATAGTTACAAGAGCGAACAATAGAATTGACTCGGATCGATCACTGTTTACTTACCCACAATAACGCTGACTCTTGTATCCTTGTCAAATACTGGTCGAAGATTAATCGTGCCATTAGTCGAAGTTGCCATAATGCTTCGAATGTCTGCAGAGGAAAGTAGAAAGAAAGTGTTACGTTGATACTTTGACTTGTGGTACATCAAAGGTACACCCTTTGCACGTGTCCTTTGCACCACAGACCCCACGCAGGCCCGGTTCAATCAACCCACTTTATCCTGAAGCTGCAGTCTTGGCCTGAGGGTCAAGACTGTGATATGTGGCCGGGACCGACCTTGTGCTGTTCAAATGCATTTTCTTCCCAACAAAAGGCTGATTGTAATTCCCAGTAGCTTCGACAGATTCTCGTTGTTAGTTTACTGTCGAGGAAATGTGATGAAGTGATTTTGGAGAGTAATTCTGAGAACTCAATGTGCTGTGTTGAATAATTTATCCTTTCATTTCTCAGGCTCTCCATCATAAAATGCCTGGCCACTGGTTCTCATGCAACATTCTACTCTAATCGGCACCCGCCGCCACAAGTGGCAGACAACACTAAAGTCTGAAACCCGGATTCCATAAGAAATTGTTTCTTATACAGCAAGACTATGTAACCCTAGGCGAGGCGCTAAGTATCTGCAGATTCTTGGAAAATAGGCTTTAATCCGTCACTCATGAGTGTCTTTCGCGGTTCGCCACAGCCAACATCGCACTTTCCACCATCGCATCGGACGAATATCACCCTTAACCTTCGCTTTTACTGGGAAATGTTCTGTGAAAGTCTAGGGCTAAAAGCTGCAAATAAATGGCAGACATAGCAGTACATGCCACTTGTTGTACAAGCAAGTACTTGATTCCACTCTCGAAATGTGTGTAAACTATTTCGTGGAAAATTAATCAACTTGTCTCTCATCACCCAATGCACAATGAAGCGCTAGAGCCGAACTCATGCACTGCACGTCAATATATTCTACATTGCTCACCTTGGCAGAACGTGACTCCACTAACCCAGGTGTTATCGAGTGAGTTGCAGGACAACCAGCGTGAGTTGGTCAGGCTATCAGGAAACAGGCATCCAAGTACGCAGTGAAGATGAATGTGCGACGCGTTTCTGGAAACAATGTACGAGTTGCTCAGTTCCGTGGGCTCATTGCATCCGAGAGCTGAAACATGACGTGAAATTATGCGTTAATTAACGCTCTGTTGCTTCTTGTTCAAATCGTTGGAATATGACACTGTTTTATTCAACGGGAAACTAGGCCTAAATACGTCGTTCTAATTCTTGTCCTACCCTAAGGCTCAATTTAGTGTTCATTTCTCAGTAGGCGGACCGAAGCAAGTGGGGAAAAGTTTTTAAGAGAATTCGATTCATTTTCTCTGAGTTGAACAAAGGGAAAGCAATTTGTTTAATAAAAGCTTATTTACTTTACTTTCACCGAGAAGTACGTTTTGCTGTCATTAGAATGAGATTTTCGAAGTATAAATAATAGTCAACCGTGGGAGATTTTCTCTTGTCACATGATACGTGGGCTAGAATCTCTTCCCTACCATAACCTGTTGGACTTGACTCTAAGTAACCTTGGCGAGTTAATTAAAAATTAATACTTCAACTTCAAAGGATCTTACCCCGAAAGTACAAAAGAAATCCTCTTTTGGGAAACGCGACACGGCTGCGTGGTGCGAATGTAACGTTGAGAGACGAGGAGAACGATAAAACGGCGATGGCACTTTTGTGATCACCGCATGTACTCAGGATTTTGCTCCCTTGCTCGCTGATTACCAACTCATCACGACACGAAGACTTGTCTTGCCCTGAAACACAACAGAAGCTCAATTACTTGTTATTCCATCCCAAATCGAACGTAATTCCAGTGCAAGCAACACAGCACGTTGCATCATTACATCATTAGAGATTATGCATTGTCTAAGGACTTTAGACCACAAACTTGCATGTACATACGCACATTACCATTACCGTTGGCATTAAGACTTTGCATGCCGTAGTCTCAAGTCAAAGGAACTGTTCTATTTTTGTAATGCGAGGGCGAAACGCGAGACGCGAAACCAACACCGAGCAGAATTTTGCAATGAAAGCAGTACGTTGTAGTAAGAGCAAGATGAGAAGTTTGGGAATTAAGAAGTTTCGTCAGCCCGCTGCGCTGACTCAACAGGCACCACGAAGACTAGACGCTTGCAACAACATAAAGACAAGAAGCCAAAATGAGCATAACCGCAAGTTGTTTCTGGGTAGCTGTCCTTTCTTCCTTTCTCATGCTCATGGCTTATGTCATGCATTGTTTGTGCCTGCGTTTGCACGCACGTAATTCGACCCCACTGCTTTGTGCAAAAATTCGGTCATGCCGCCTTATTTGTAATTCGTAGCGCTGCGCTGCCCGAACAATTTGCTGATTAGAAAGGAAGTGTGTGGTCCACGTGTTATACGTTGGCGCAGTTTGCAATAAAGTCTCTGGAGTACAGCGTTACTACTCTTTTTGATATGCAGGGCGGCAGGTGGAAATGGCATTGAAGCCAACGAAAGTTTCGGTGTAATTTACTATTGACAATGTTAAGTACTATATATTTAAATTAAAGTTTTCAAACTTCAAAAGAAAATGCGACTGAGGCGGGTGGAAACGAAAAAGTGTCTCTAAACAAAGTTTACCTCGTCCAAATAAAGAGACGAGCGGTAAAAATAAGCTTCCATAAAATTGAGACAGATATTAGAATTTAATTTGTAAATGAAAGAAGAAGACATTGAAGAAACACGGTTAATTAAAAAACTTATTGACTATCTCAGAAATGGAATGCAATAATAATTATGGTGTTTGTCGATGTCGATATTATTTTAGCATTTTGTCTCTGACGCTCCAAGAACGAAAAAGACGATGCAATATTTTCATTTCACTCGACCCTGACCTTTACAGCTCACAAAATTCATGTTTTGATCACCCACTTTTACCGAATAACTGGCGTATTTTTACAGTTTCAGGAATACCAATGCGAAATTGATTCCGGTGAATGAGTTCAGGGAAAATGAAAGAGTCTTAAACAGTGTGTAGCATGAATTAGTATCCGTTCAGACGCTGTCTTGAGTAAAGTATTCCGAGAATTTTGGTTGCATGGTTAATAATTTCCAATTTGTAAGGGAAAATGCGGAGGAGGAAGGTAGTTGTGGTTTGAACAAGTTGAATACTTGCAAATAATCTTACCTCGGAGGGATACATCCAGAAATACGAGAAGTATTCGCTGTTGTGAGACTTGGAGCTTCCACTGACAAATGAGACCTCCAGGATAAATGCTCGGGTAGCCCGGATTCACAATGAAGCCTTCCCTCGCGGTTTCCATATCTTCATTACAGTTCGCATGGACATTTCCTGTAAAAATGTCGTTAATTAATGCCAGGATCAGGATCAGGTAGAACAAAACAGATGCTATTTCTGCGAGTCATTATTATGACTGGTTGCATGCACCTGATCCTCATTAAACAAACTTGGTTGGGTTGAGCTAGCCCAGCTGGTCAACGTTTCCAGCCATCCAGACAGATTCGGTCCTCTTGATAGGCTGAATCTGAAAGCTGGCTGAAAGCCTTTGACCAAGCTCAAGGTCTTCTGGATTTCAAAGATTGAACTTTGAAGCTGTTCGTAATTACAAATTGTCTATGGTCTAACTTTCGCAAGTATCCGATCGATCGTGTTTTCTTGTTGACAATCACAGACGCACAAAGACAACAATCAGCGTGCCTGCGGGCGGACAAGATTGAGTTTGAAATAATAAGCTTATTATTGGGCATGGACTCGCGACGTAAATAAATTGGCTCAGTTCGCTCGTGGCGTGTTTGCTTTGGTGTGTAAGCTCATTACTTTCACGTTCATTTTGTCGGAAATCATTCGCTGGCTGCGGGGGATCTATTTGCCCAGAATTTGAAAAAGTTGATAAATTCCCAGTGCGCATCGATTCTTCGATTCACATGCACATGTTCACATGCGATTCTGTCCAGCAGCCTTTACTGACGGTCGGAGTCCGATGTAAGTGAAAGGTTTATTACATTTTCCGGTAAGCCCGGCCCTTGTGCGCGAGTAATGCATTATAATCATAATTTATCATTTTTCACTTTCCCTCTACTCAGCTCAAACGCTGGCTCGGGACACGGCTTGTCATTGTCAGAGCGTGCATTTTTGGGTCATGCACGTCATGTGCCCTCGTCAGACCACAACTGCATGGTTTAAATTAACGGAAAAGCAAAGTGCACCGTGTACTCTGAACGAATGTGAAGGATTAATGGAATAAAGTGCACGCTCCCAGGTTCCATGGCTCAACCCATGGCCCTTTTAGTGCCAGATGTTTAAGAGCGAGTTTCGGCCTTACAGAAAAGGGAGACAGAAATCAGATCAATTCCGAGTGTGATCGATTGAAACTGATTCCTGATTCTCGGCCTAATGAGCACATACGACACACATGACGCCGTGAGTAGCAAGCCGAGTTTGGCGTTGGTACACACGGATGAAATTGGATTATTCCAGCAGTCTAAACAAATTGCAAAAAATGGATATATAGGACGACCTATTTTCTATCATATTTTCAAGCTTAAAGCACTAAAAATGAAAACAAATCGGATGTGACACGCTTGAGTACAGTAAATACTACGGCATGATTCATGCCTCATGTTCCGTTTAATTAAGTCTTTGGTGCTCCAGTAGTGAATTCAAGGTTTACTTTTGGTCTGCCAACCTTAATAAGTCTCGAGAACATGGCCGAGTGCAATTGAGTCGGGAAACATTAATTAATAAAACTGGTAACTCTGAACTTCATTATTTTGACACTTCAAATTCTGACATCTTGCATGGAAGTGCCGCTTTGATTTACCCAGCCGTCGTAAGTTTAGGTTAGCAATCTACTTTCCACTGACGGATAGACGCAGAGGACACAAGCCACAAGAGTCCTTCGACCTTGGATCAAACCTGCACCTCCGCACTCTAAATCCAATACCAATTTGGAACGAGTAGTACATGGAAAAGTCAATCTACGAATTGAACAGCATAAAAAGCGAGCTTCGAGTCTTTCCACCTACGGTTCTTGCAAATATCGCAAAAATCCGTACTCTAAAAGGTTTCGAGACTAGCACGCGTATTCGTGTTATCCTGACCCTGGTTTATCGGTTCGATGCAGCTGACCGGAGCAAGTTCTTTCAAACGTGAAAGATCTCTGGCCGACGGTTCCGCATCCGGACGGAGGAAATGCGATCGACAACAAATTATCCGTGCAACTGCTGTTAAACTGTTTTGGGTGAATTTAGTGAACTAAGTGAACCCTTACTTTAATTCCCAGAAGAGCCATAAAAGACGAAGAAGAGAGCGACAGCGACATGAATCAGCTCTGCTCGAGGAAGCTTTTGATCTTTCTCTTCCGAGAACATACTCAACGCAAACCGTAAGCTAAACTGAAGCCAGAATAGGCGTCATTTTCATTTTAAACTTTATCAAGCGCTTTTAATTCATGTGCGAATGCTAAATCACAGTTCGGAATTCGGTTCTCATTGTGCAAAATTCAATGCTCAGAAGGAGAAAGCTTAATTTTCTCGGCTTCATTGGAATTGATGGTGGTGTTCACACAAAGTACAGCTCCAACTTCAAATCTGCTGTGTGGTTTGACGTAATTTCTAGTTCCTGGTAATTTGATAATTAAAGGGAAATTGTTTTGGCGCTTGAGCGTCTGCCAATCTGATTTAGGTGAGCTCGAAGCGAATGATAGCTTGCCTTTACGATGTGTCCTGAGAGACACCACGTATTTCTTCAGAGACGAACTTCGTATTCATTCAATCCCAGGCCAGTCAGCCATACATAAATATCAATGATCTTGACATGATCATATTTATTTATGACTCGTTTTTCAATGTGAAATGACGTTTCCTTTCATTTGTGCATTACGCAATTACCCTGCAAACATACTATCGAAAGATTACATTACTCAATCAGATCTTAATAAAACGTTTCATGCTAGCGAAGCACGGGGTTTGTAGCAATTTGTATTGAAGCCTTTTAATATCACGAGCCAAGTTCAAAGTTGCTGTACTTGTTTTGTAGTGCTGTGCTTTAGTTATCTTGAGAACTTTCCCTGATCTTGTCAAAACATTGGAAATCTTTCAATTTGGTAATTCAAGCGAAAAAGCCTTAAAAAATCAAACACAAGTGTTTTGTGACACCCAACCTGAAAGAAGATGCATATTTTGGAGCGGCCACATTTTCAGAACCTTGCACTTTGTTTGAAGTAGGATGGAAAATAATCCAATATTCTGATTCACTCCACGCACACACAAAAGAAAGATCTCGTTTTCTTTGCCGTAGCGTAAGTTTTGATCCAATTTGAGTTAAGAGATCGACTCAAAATAGAAATGATGAAATGAAACCGTCGCAAGGCGATAATATCACATCACATTACCGAATCAAATCACAATCTAATGAGGGTGCCTATTTTCGTTTTCCTTCTAAGAAGGACGCATTTGCTTTATTATTCCAGTTTCGCAATACTTATAGTTCACCTTCTTGTTTTAAGTATTAATTAAAATACGGGGAACGAGATTTTGTATTTTGAAACACATTCCGTGGGATTGTTTACGGAACTCTTTGCCATATTTCATTTATGATTATGTTGCCTTTAATGAGTGGCCAATTAGGCATATTGCATGGCTCCAAAAATCCGAGAAAAACTCAGCTTTGATTTGTTCTTTCATAGCCTGGGAAATCAATAAAGTGAATGCCTTGTCGAATCCTCTCTCTCTTTTTATCTTATAGTACGTGTAGGCACAGATTCAATTAGAGACCTTCAAAAATGTTTGCCAGTCGGAAAGCTGCCGATTGTATGAAAATGGTACGTGGGAGCTTTACTTCTTGTTCATCACTGTCGCATTATATTCGTCCCAATGAAGTTGGACTTTTGTAAACGCACAAGACTCTGAGCTCTGATTAAAGTCACAGCCTTTCTCTTTCTGCATTCTACACAATTGCATTACAGAGAATCAGAATTCTCAGAATCAGTGACTGGGGAGGAGAAGAAATGAGATGTAATGAATTATTAAAAATCACAAAAGACATTCAGACATCACAAAAGAGTCGAATTCCATCAATTTTCTATTCAGACTAACATTAATTCACTCGATGGGTTTAGTTTTATGGCTTTTGCAAATGAAAAAGACATCGTTGTCCCTTTCTCCTGTCTTTCTGTTATTATTTTCAGTTCCTGGGCGAAAAAGCTAGTTACCCTTTTGTCTTTCTTTGCTCTTATTTTCGGGAATACTGACAATAAATTGGTAACATCCAAGATGTCAAGGTGGTCTTTGCTAATACGTGGGCAAATGACGTCAGCATTATTTCAAACCGATTATAGAAGTTTGGTGCAATGAAGAGCACTGCTAAATGATTGGATTTCAGGATTAAATCGAAAATTAAATCCTGATGGACGTAATTCTGTGAATATGAGCAGGAAACCATTCATTCACTCATGAAATCAGATTCTAATGACTAAATTCACTGCCGCTTTTCTGCGGCTCTGGCGAGTATGCCTTTATGCATAATTAAACAGTTGCAGAAACCGAAAAAGTGGATGGCCAGGCTGGTCCATGCGAATAGAGTGAGAACAAATCCAAATACTACTTAAGTACTTACTTGAGGACGAGTCGTAGCATAAATATTTCACAACAATTCTCCCATCCGGCCATTTATTACACACACGAGTAAGGTCCTGGTCTCTGAGCTTATTTCGAAGCAAATCCACTGTGCATTGCGTCCTCCCGCTGCATCTGGAATTGGAATCAGACAACATATTACATTCCATTGAGAATTATGGTCTCTGCGCCCGCGCTAAAACATCTGGACGGAGAAAAGGTTAAGAAAATGAATTTTTAAAAGTCGACACAAGGCTCAAAACTTTTTAAAACGTTTTGCCTGAACTTAGTAAAGACAGTATTAGTCGCCTTGCCACCTGGGACTCATCCCTCTTTCGTCTGGCACTCGTGCACCACTCGTGCACGTTGGAGGAAAAACTTGAAGCTCGGAAAGAATTTTTGTGTACACGCCACCACGTGGCCGGATTATTGCTGCCCTTTCCAACTAAAATATTTGCAAGAAATTGCCCGAATGAATTTCTTCCGAGCATCCATAGGTCATTTTGGCAGGGTTATCATATCCGTCCGTCTATGCACCACGGCCACTACCGCACCGAACCCGAAGGCGAAAGAAGCTTATTTGTGTGCTTGCTCCCATTGTCAAAGAAAAAGTAAACGAATGGAGACCCACATAATTGAAGAAGGAAATAGATTGCATTTTTGCATTCCTTCAAAGGAAAAATTTTAATAAGACTCAAGCTAAACAAGATAAATCCAGCCTGCATTGCCTATTGCGTCGTAACTCCCGGCAATGCTTTTTCTCTGTCTGTACGCTTTTTAAAATAGTTAACATTAGCTGAGCGTCAAAGCTGACAGAGATTTGTGCAGTAATTATGCGCGTATGGCTTCAATTAAATAGTAATTTCAGTCGAATGTCAACAGATCAATTTCAGTGAAAATTGCGAAAGCTCTTCAACGAAACGGTAAAGCAATTGGCCCTACGCGAACTGTAAATCATACATTAAATCAGTCGTCTGCCGTGACAAACAAAATTTCCAATCAACATTCCAGAGCAATTTCTGCAGAATGTAGAATGCTGAATAATTCAATTTATGGGAAAGTTTTTGTTTCTCTCAGCATGACAAATGCGATGAAAATTGAAAGGTGCAATTTACATGGCCATCTGCGAACATTTGGCAATGAAATGATGAAAAATGGCACAACCTTTTTGTTTCCTTCTGCTTTCGACACTTTGCCTTGACTTCACGAGGCTACAATGAGCAATCCAGAGCCTACTCACTATGGCGCTTACTTGAGTTGGTTGTTTGCGTTCACTACATTCTGGACATCGGGCTCACACAAGGCTCACAGTTACGAGATGAATTATCTCTAAAGCAAATTCCCGAGAGACATCGCAGCAGCGCTGGGCTGATAAATGCGCTATTCGACTGTCATTTCGGCCGATGCATACCATTAAGCTTCTGCCTATTCTTAAATACGGACTGAATTTGCGAGCCGAAGAGAGAGGGGAATTCTGCGTTGGGCAGCTGCACAGTATTTTGCCAGCATTCCGCAAATAATGCACAAAAGAATCCCTGAGTTGCAAAACTATAAGCTGCGAGTATGGATTTCGCAAGCGCTCTGTTCTCGCCCGCGTGCAGGCGCACATATGCCACATCGAGCAAGGCATAAATAATCCCGAGTAATAACCATATAAAATATGTTATCAAAAACCGTAAAGGGTCAGTAAATACGTAAAATGAAAATAAGTCATGGGCTGATGCTGAAAAGCAGAGCAGAACAATGGGGAATTGTGAGCAGACGCAGCAGAATTGGGCACACGGCAAATGTTCATTTCATGGCAACTTAATGCTTACAGCGCAACGAAAGGTAATAACAACCCGGGTCGAGACCCGAACATGTGTGCTTGCTTCATCCCCTTTCCTTATTTCCTTTCAGCGTCTGGCTCACGTCTGCCCCTGCCTGCCTGTCTTTTCATTCATGAATGAAAGAGTGGAGCAAAAGTCGTAAAAAGTTACAACTTTACTACGCGTCGTCAGCCCGCACTCGGAGCTACTGCAACTGCAACTGATCCTTCGACACCGCATCGCGCCGCGCGCGCTTCAGACGCGTTTTTGCTGAAAAAGACGAGAACGCTCCGTGAATCCTTTATGAATATGAAACTCAACCGCGTCCAATCCCACTTCCACTATTTTATAATTCAGCAAACAAAACTGACTGCGCATACGGTGAAGAAAAGCAAGCGAGCGAGAAGGGGCGAGAACGCAAGTATAAAATCTTGACTTGGGCTGTAATTTCTGCTTCTAGCACACTTCTGGTCTGAAGCTAAAGTCAAATATTTATTAGAGACGGGAAGAAAGTTCAGCTGCTGCTGTTGCCGCTGAAGCAAATGAAACATTTTATTTTACTTTTATATTTTTATGCTCGGCTTGTTTTATGTTTTCTTGGTTTTACACTCATTTCTACACCGCAACCACTGGCGCAAGATACACACGCCTTTGTTCATCGTTTATTACTTTGATGAATAATCTGAAGTTTTTAGACACTTTTAAAAGTAATTAAACTCTTCCAATCTGTGCGCTAACTATAATTGGTTTTCAAACGAAACACAGGTTAGTAACCTGTGCCTGCATTTTGAATATAGCATCAATGGACAGAGGGCATGTGGGTATGCCATGGGATTAATAATCAGTATAAATCTTGTTAATCTTGCCTCGGATGGATCTCAGTTTCGGGTAAAGTGCAAGAAATGAGGGAATGGCCAAGGTCAAATCTGTTTGCAGGGAAATGGTCACGAATCCAGAGAGAATCAAGAGCACACGTGAAGATAAAAATTATGCTATGCGCTAAAGTTAATACAGAAACCTAGCATCATTCTCAAGTAATCTTTACACGTCAACGGATTTGGAGTACTAGTAAAGAGTCCCTCCACATGAGATTTATTTGGGCACAGAGATTGTGTTTGATCATTGACACCGACACCGAAGCGTTAACATAACCCTTGGAACTCAGCGAAATTGAAACAAAATCTTCTCAGAAGTCCCAAATTCGTTTTGAGAACGTATTTTGCGAATACTTTGATACGTGATATTTTATGGAAAAGTTCAGAGGGTGCGAAAATAGTAAGTTCCTTGAAGTTCAAGTAGTTCAAAAAGAAATGCTTAAAAGTGATGCAAAACTACATGCGCGTCGTCTGAGCACGATGAGAAGAGCTTACGTATGGTCTCACTTATGTCCTCCGAACGGAAGATTCAAGGAATACTCAGAAATACGCGATACTCTCAACAAGCTTTCA
This sequence comes from Mesaphorura yosii, assembly GCA_009869945.1. Classification (NCBI taxonomy): domain Eukaryota; kingdom Metazoa; phylum Arthropoda; class Collembola; order Poduromorpha; family Tullbergiidae; genus Mesaphorura; species Mesaphorura yosii. The sequence continues at coordinate 652,134 of WIXG01000002.1, read as the reverse complement.
GTTGAGCGTGTCAGACTAAGATTTTCCTTTAATATTTTGGAGAAAAGCTACTATCATCGTAGTCAATTTTATAGGAAGCGCAATTATCGATGTGAATTTTTTTTATACTTATTTGAAATAAGCGAAACCAAAAAGAAACCAACAAAACAGATTCGTGAGTAAATGCAAAGTGAAAACGTTTCAAAGTAACAATCTAAACCTAAGAATACCATTAAAATTTTAAGCTGGCCTTGCCACAGTCAATATTCATTAATGTAGCAATTAGTGTAACGAAATAGCCGTAGTGGTTCGTCTCTTTTAGAAAACTTTTCTGTGAAATTCACGTCTCAAATATGAAAAATAACAAAGTGGAAGTTAGCCTGTCTTTGAAGCCCAAATTGAACCGTCCTACCCTACCAGGCGACTTTCCCATGACTTCAAACCGTAAACTGAATACATACAGCACTGCATGGCACTGATTTTATAATGAGATGACTATCAACCCTTCCCTGATTTCATCGGTGTATCATCTCGTGGAACTTGTTTGTTCTTTTGTGCGTCGCTCGTCGCACGGTACAATACATAATTTATGAACCCGGGACGTCCCTTTGAACGAACTAGTGGTAATTGCTTGGCGTCACGCAATTGCTTGATGATTGATCTATTGTCGGTTATGGCCATCAAACAAAATTTACGTCGACATAAATTCGGCTCGGCGACCGCCACGGTCATGCATCAAGACGCGTCGACGCATGAAATCACGACGGGATGCGTCAACCAGTACAACTTCGTGGAAATCGTGAACATGAGTTCAGAGCTTCACGAGTTCAAGAAGTGCTTGCTTGGAATCTGCTTTCACACTGCTTTCTTTGCACTTCTCGCTAGACGTGTGAAGTACTCACAAGTGTAGTCCCATTGAAGTCCAGACTCCAGACGCCTGACACATTTACATATTTTAACTGTTTTTGTCAAGTAGATTCATTGTCAAGAGTCACTTGTCAAGTCCTCTCAGCAGTTCTGTTCCAGACATATTCTGTATTGGCTTGACACTAACGCACTTGACACAGTTCGACATGCACGCACAACGCAGCAACAACTTTCTCAAAATTTATATGTGCCAGGAAAGCCTTTCACGTCCCACGGTTCATTAGATTTACCCAAGAAAAACGTATTATACGTAATGATGTTACAGGACAGAGAGCAAATACAGCAGCAGGACACTAAAATCTAATAAGGGTGGACTGTGGACAGTATTACCTCTGATTGAAAACAGGTCTGAGATCTGTATAATGCCAAGTCGGTTTCCGCTTCCTGTCCGACTCTTCCTGTCTTCTCCGAAACACGTTCGCCCAAAAGTAGCGACTTTTATTCCGACTGCGACCTAATGGTACATTGGTGCTAATTTGACCTCGACTGAGTAAAGCTTCGTAGGAGAGACACGGCGGGAAGTATTCTTCGTCGCGGTACGCACGCGAGTACGGTTCTCTGCGGGCGACATGACTAGACGAGTGATTATTCTGGTACTTGAGTGGAAAGAGAGGCTGTGTCCAGATCGTGTTCTTATCGAGAAACTGCTTTCTGTACAGCGGCATCTCCAGCAACTTGTCCTGGCTGAAGTTGAAACCGGCTGGAACGGGGTTCGGAGTTGTGTAGGCCGGGAAGGAGTCAATTCTTTGAAAGTATCGCATCCATTCTGGCTCATTCAGATTAATGAGTTTATTCTCAGAATGGAGGATTTCGTGGACGAATGTCACGTCCATGTCCCAGAGTCTGGACACAAATTGGGTTGCATTGGCATTAGCATTAGCATTAGCATTGACATTGACAAGTTATTTATTCATACGCAGAAACGCAGAGTCTCGCCTGGTGCGATAAACAAAACTGACTTACGAGACGAAGCTCGGATGTGTGTACGTTTCTTGCGGTCTGCTTTCCGACTCGCCATTCTCTGACGACCAAGGACTATCCAGCCGGCTTTCCATGTACTTGTACTCAGAACCAGGCACGAGGTAGCGAGCTTGAACGATTCCAATTTTAAGAGAGTCGTCAGAACACTTGAGAGTCACTTCGTGATGACAACATGCCACGACTTCCTGCACAACTGCAGAAGCAGAAAGAAGAAGCGTGGTCGTAAATTAATTTCGCATGGCAGATCAACATCAACGCTTTTACGCAACGCGTGCTCATCTCATTTACAATTCTTTTAAGAAGAAGAGATTCGCTTGACAAGACAAGTGTAAAGCATATATCAGCGTTCGTAAACTTTAGAACAAGCAACAAAGACGTTTGCCTTACCAAATTCAGGGCTTGTTTGTTGTAGAACTGTGATGAAGACTGACAAAGAGAAGAATGTGGTTCCAGAAAATACCATCACAGATTAAAGTTCGCATCGTTGTCGGAGAAAGCAAATTAAACTTTTATTCTCTGTGGTATGAACCGGCCGATGGACGCGGACGGCACACGCTTGCTCTCGCGCTGGGAACCAACATCAGGGAGCTGGCGAGCATTCCACGAGAGTTTCCTGGTATACGTCCTTCGTTACCATGTTGAAGGTGTAGAAGCTTCACATTGACACAAGTTCCTATGTAGCTGCTAAGTCGTTCATAGTTCATTAGCTCACGCTCATCCCAAAGAATCTCGCTGAAACTCCGCGATTACTACTCAACGAACATGGCAATATTTTCTTGACTTAATTCGGCACAGATCTGGATCTGCATTGTTTTGCATGTTATCGTACACTATTGGAGAGACACTCAATGCGCGTACTTTGCGTGCAGAGACGCAGGATTTGCAGTATTCACAAATACACGGTAAAAACTGCGGCTGCGAGGAAGTTGCAGTTCACTTTCACTTGCAACATCCAACCTTCCAAATATTTTTTCAACTTTTGTTTACGCAGTGTCCAGCTGCTATTCATTACACATCTCGCACGGGAATTCGCCTACTCTCACAAAAACAAAAGAAGTAAACACGGAAGGTATCTCAATTATAACCTGGAGCTCAGCTCCACAGAGCGTAAGTTAAACTTCTAGGAAATGCATGCGTGTATTCAAAAGGAATTCAAGAGTCTCTGGTCTCCTATTTTTACTGTCTCTTAATGTATCCTTTTAAAATCGACAAATTTTCGACTCCGCACAGAAAGGGTGACAAGTACGCGACAGTTCTCCCGGACTCGGAGCAGTGCAACCATACCAGAGCTCGGCGACCAACTTGCCAAGAATGAAATCGAACCGAAGCCTCGGAGACTGGGTTCAGATTGAAGAGGGTTCGCATACAATTTCCATTACCATTTCCATTCCCACTGCCATCCCCAGGACAAGGTAGAAGAAATCTCGCTCATACTTACACGCACTTACTTACTCCGAAACTTGCCCGTCCAACTTCCCCAAATTATATCATGAGATGAGGGTTGAAAAAACTGCAGACGATGATTCGGTTATGTTTGTCGAGTGGCACGTACCACGTTCCAGTGCCCGCATCAGCAGTAGCAGTGGCAGTGGCTGGGTTAGCATTGAACAACGTGATCACTGAGCTTGCTCATGATAGCTTACATATGAGATGTTCGCTGCATTGCATTGTGCTTATTTGTAACATAGAAATCGGAAATCCCAATCCCAGGCTGATATGAAGACACAATACACAACTTGGAACAAAACACAAGGGAGCAAGAGCAATGCAGAAAGCTTCCGTTTTCGGGTTTTATCATCCCCCTTCTTTCATTTCATCAATAATACACAAAGCAAGGTGCCTATGCATACGCACACGACCACAATCCAAAGTTAGGATCGTTCGGAGTCATGTGCCATACACCGCCGTAGCTCGCTGGTGACTTTGCTGGAGGACGCGAAGGCGAAAGATGAAACTGAGACCATAAAACAACCGGAACAAAAATGAAATGAAACTTCATATCTTCCGTTTTCCCGTTCTGTTTATTTCACTCGCATTTCCAAAATGACTCTGAAAATTGCAATAAAATAAATAATGTTGGCTGCGAGGGAGAAAAGTGCACTCAACACATACAGCAGCGGTCGAAAATGGTTTTTCAATTTACTAAGTAATCATAATCATGCTTTTAGCGAGAGCTGGAGACATCTTATAAGTGTTTTAGGGTCTCTCTTATTTTGTACTTGATTTTTTCTTGTATTATTGTTTGGATTGAAACATATCGATTGCATTAAAGATAAAGCACGTAAGTAGTGACCTTTACTTAATGGTCTCATCGTAATTACTTTTCGCTTTTCGCTTACTTTTGTTGTGCTGCACAAGCCAAGTCGATCGTCAATTAACCTGAGAATGTCAGATTAATTAGTCAATACAGTTGCAAAATAATAAGATCTTTCGCAACCGCAATTTCAATTTTCCGTTGGACCGGTTGGGCAAAACCCGAATGCAACACGTGAAAATGAAAATAGTGAATGCTGACAGACTTGGAGAGGAGGATCAACTCTATCATGAGGCAACGTCGCCTCGGCTAGAATTACACCAAAAGCCATTGCACTGCAGTGCACTTCAATATGAGTTAATTAGATTAGTATGTTATTAACTATGGTGGAGAGAATAATCATTACATCTGAAGAAGACTTTAATTAAAGCACTAAGCTGTCGTGCCGCGTACCTATGCTTGCACTACGATGATCTTTCTTAGAAGTCCTTGGAAGAATATGGAAGCAGACAAACGTTCCAAAATTCTCGCTACTCGCTACATAGCCCTTGGTTAATTAGAACCGAATTTGAGGTTAGGATATATCAAATTTCGCAGGCGTCAAAGTATGCAGCTTAGTTCTACGCATATCATGATTACTTTTAAAGATGCAGCTGGTTAACTGATCAACTCTTTGTTCGCCGTGTTTACATGCTCATCAGGAGGGAAACACGTTGCGGGAAGCGAGACAATGACTTCGGCACGGCTGTGCTGTGATGAATGTTGGTGCAGTACACAATAATTAGACAACAAATTTCCCCGAACTTTGCTGATTGCTGATGTCCAAGTTTCATGTCACGTCCACGTCATTAATGAGCGTGCTGATTTGCTCTTTTGGTGGTTAGTACTTAAAGTGCAAAAGCGCGAAGTGCGTGCAAAGTACCCAGTAATCGAATTTGGATCGAGATTCAACAAACCAATAAAATGGGACTTGATGCGGGTGATCGTAATGGAGATCCATTGTCATTGACAGTAAAAACATTGAGTGATGTCAAAACTACGTTGGAAAATGCCAAATTAAACCCTCGAGATCTACAGGGACAGCTGTCACAGGTATGCCCATCAGGCCATCGTGTCAGATCGTATCTGACAGGAATCCAGAGATTACACTCGAACCGATACGTTCTTGCTTCTTTCTTGACAGGTAATTTCGTTCGCATTCGATTTCTCCGAAACAGAATTACGTCTTCTGGAGTTGAATGATGACATCTTGGGTTCTATAAACGTGGGAAGCAGGTAAATTAATTATATCATGAAGCCAACACCCAGGAAAAAATGATTAGCAAAATTTTTTTTGCAGGCTTGTGATAAGAGGTGGAGTAAATGATTTTCCAGTTTTGTGCACAGAGAATTCTACGTACGAAATGAAAGAAGCAGACACATCGAACTCGCTGCTGGTAATGAATTCCTTGTCATTTCCTGAAAGTCCGTCGAAAAAGATCAATACAACCTCCGAGTTGGAAACCGACCCCATGGACTTGGAAAATAGTGGTGTGGAGACTGAGGAGATGACAGTGACAAACAGATCGGTAAATTATCAGCCCATTTCTTGTTCCCTCCTTTGGGTTGACCCTCAAAGCTTCAGGTTCAGAGGCTCCTATTTTTGCGCAGATTCTTCGTGTGATTCATTCTTACTTCGAAGTCAAAAAAATTAATCCCAGTTTAACATGCCTTCACCGAATTCTGCTAACAAGCGCTTACAAAGGACAGGCGGTAAGTTAACCAAACCCTCAGCTTCAGTTTTGTAGTTCATAGTTTTAGTTTAAGTGAGAATAGAAAATGCAATAAGTAAAGTTAGTCTGGCCAAGTGTAAATTAATATTGGCGACCTTCAGGTGTCTTTATGTACGAGTCTAAGAAAATGATAAACGAGGGCAAATCATCTTATGCCTTTTACGCTTGGTGTGCAAATATTCGGAAAGGGTACTCATTCCTCGTACAACTTTTATTTCACACTCAAATTGCAGGAGGACACCAGCAGATTGGAACCAGAACCTCTTACCTTTGATATGCTGCTAGACCAAGTTCCAGCCAGTCACCAACAGATTCGAGACTACCTTGAACGAAAGATGAGATGTGTGGAACTGAATGGTAAGTGACGACAAGTGGGCTCGTGCTTTGTGCTTTTTCTCGTGAACCGAGATTCGGTGCCTCTTCCTCCATTTGAACAACGACAGACATTCTCCACGACGAAGAAATTTCAATTGCTTTCCTGAGAACCGTAACTTGTGGCCTAATTTTAACAGCGGGTGGTATTTCCATGCAGTGCCATGCTCTCTTTGTGCAGGATATGAGAATGTATCTCAGGAGTCTAGCGTTCTCGTCATTCTTTAACCTCATTCATTCCAGGGAAGGTTCGAGTCATCGATGCCGAGTACTTGCTTACAGCCGTCAACGACGTGCTGATGTGCATCGACGAAAATCACTGGCCTAATGACAAGATTCCAACAGACACGATTGTAACGCTACTTAATTTTGAATACTCTGAAATTATTTTGCGAAGCATCATGAAGTGGTTCTTTACAGAGACGATGACGCGCGATACCACTTCAGGTTCGTCTAATTGTTCAATAAGAAATGAAAAGAACTTTGACTGCTGCATTTGGTTCATTAGTAAATTTATGTGTAGGCGACGTCCGTAAAATGAATGAGTATGAAATTTGTCGGTTTCTCGGGGCTGCGCTCCTTCGAACAGTGAACAAAAAACACTGCCTGAAAGATTTCCTCTCCGCCTGGCAAGAGTGTGTGCCAACAGGTAAGGCAAATGCACTCAAGCACATTATCGCGAATAAACGTACTGCTTTAAGAATGTCTCGAATCGCGAGTGCTTTCTCCTTTTGAGCATTTCCCCTTTCATGCGCTCAATTTGGCTCAGGAGCGTCGTAGTTTGATGGATTCGCTCATTCTTTTACTACTTACATTGTTCTTAATGCACTCTACGTGCATATTTCACTGTTACTTTCTAAATTGGATTTTGTCCATAAATATCAGGTCTGAAAGTCAACCTTAAACAATTGGACGGAATCGCATTGTGCGACAAAGAATGTACACCATCAGTCATTCGCTACTTTCCTGAAGAAAATCTACCTGACAGCATTACCGAAAGATTTATGATGCTGTTCCACGAGAAAAGGAAATGGAGAGAGGATGAAATGCTTCCCTACGTACAGAACTTTGTTACACCGTCTCTGAACGCGTCGACTCTACTGACGAAGCACGCTCGGGTTCAAACAAATGGCAACGTCAAGTTTTACGTCTCAAGGCATGCCGTTAAATAATAATAGTAATAATAATAATGTAATATAAATTGCCTTTTGCGAGTCTTGTGTAAATAAAATACGAATAAGTGAATGCTTTCACCACGGCTCTTCGATATACTTTCACGCCATGCGACTGACAGCATGCAGCTCATTATCAAAGAGTATTTGGATAAGGCAGCACAAGCCCACTGGTGGCATCAATAAAAGATCGGACGGGAAATTTCTCCACAGTGATGACACCCACTGGCACGCGTGCTTAGAAAAAGGCGACCATTCTTGAGGTTTGAGATTGAAGAACCCTAAAGTTCCGGCTGCACTGACTTCAGCGTTGCAAATTCCTTTTACCCTAATTACAAACTGATGTCAGCTAGCGTTTGTGTTTCAGCTCCTGCTTATGACGAAGACATTTCTGTGCGTAGAGAGCTAAAGGCTAAAAATCTTTTTGTTCTGTGTGGAAGAGTAAAATATTTTTTATTACATAAATTCTTTTATTACAGAATTTGCTATATTATATTGAGAAAATAGCGATTGAGTAACAAAAAACTGTTCCCAGCATTGACGCACTGCTTAAATTTCAATTCGGAAAAATTTGGACTTTGAAGTTAACTCCTACGGCTTGGAAATACAATAAACATTCCAAATAGACGGTATAATGCGCGTCATTATCTTTACGTAATGCAACGCCGAATACCAATTTAGACAGGGAGATGTCATTCAGATCTCATGATCCCATTTATTCGTAGTCGTTTACATTTTTATGCCGTAGTTTGTACACGAGATCATTACACCAACTTACGCAAGGAGAAACGCCCTAGCCGTGCTCATGGCCGACTAATACGAATTCCTTTCCCCGAAGCAGGTGTCTTGGAAAATGACGTGACGTCCTTTCAACTTCTGACTAGTGTCGGATTCCTCGCAAATCGTGGACGGAACTTGGACTCTTTTGCACTCTGCTGACTTCTTGTGGTTCACACAGAATGACCGAGCTGTGAATCCAAACCCAAATATTCCGCGATGGTGCACGGGAGAGCTGATTGATTCAAACTGTCGCTGCTGCTGGCAAGAAGTGGATTGAACGCTGACGTGTCCACTGTCTTTCCTGAAGTGTGCGATTGCGAGCGTGTCGGCAGAATGAGGGAGCGATCCGTACCCGCTTGAAGTTGGGGAGGACACGATGGACGACTCCTGATTGATGTACGGAACGCAAGCAACAAGCACAGTGAGCGGAATGTTCGGGTCGCATGCAGGAACTTTAGCAATATCGTTTGCCACACGATTGCTCAGGTTGCTTGGGCCGCCGCTGTGCGAGTCGTGAGATTCGGAAGGTTGTGGCGGCGGTGGTTCTGGCGCGTGGTGATTTCTTGGGCGGTTGCTGTTCACTTGGTCCCTGCTGTTGTACTTGTCACGAGAGTCCGGCGTGTCCCTCCGAAAGTTCATGCGGATCTAAAAAAAAACGCAGACACACACTAATTATATAACCCGTACAATTACTAGCGCTTCGAAGTTGTGATGATGAGATATTTTCTCTGCAACTTGCTCAAAGCGCAAAATTTTCTGCAATGCAATCCATGAATTCCGAGAAGCGTGCTGCCAGTCAGACAAGGAAACCAACATGTTGAGATTTTGTAATGGAAAAAGTTGATGTTTGCAGATCAGAACTTTTTCAATTTAACAGAAACGAGTGATACGAAAGAGATTGAAGAAATTAGAAATTAATGTAGGAAGTGGTATCATTGTCACTTAGATTGATGGCCTAATTTTTCTTCCTGTACCGTCTCAAGAGATAGAAACCTTTCCTGAACTTCTCAATGCGATGTTTATCTTGAAAATGCTGCACTTTGTGCTGTCTAAGTTTCTGAGAAGCAGTAAATCGCCAAGGCCACGCCGCGGCCTCGTCTCCTGGAAAGTAAGTGCAATGGAATGTTTCGTAGCTTACCTTGCAATGCGGTCTGCTTCTTGCCGCTCTTGTCGGATGGCGAATCATCTCAGCGACACTGCGTCGAAAGTTCTTGCTGAGCAGGCAGCATAAAAGAGGATTTACAGCTGAATTAACGTGTCCAAGCAGAAGAGCAAACGGGAGCAGAAAGGACGCAATTTCGACAATGTCATCGTTATCAATTTCTGCGGTCACTTTAGCAAAATCAGGATCAATTTCGGCCTGAGATTTAGATTTGAGGTCGAGGATCAGGCTCAGCACGCTGTATGGGAACCAGCAGAAAGCAAACACCAAGGCTGCAAAAGATAAAGGGTGAGACCAATGTCATAATCAAATTATGCCTTAATTTGCCTTTCCACGAGAGACTTTACCTAGCACTAATAGAATTTTCGCAACTCGTCTTCTCTCACGAATTAGTCGCCCACCAGCTGATGACACCTGAAATTCAAGGCAAAGCAATCGAATAAGCATACTAAACACCATACCACCATTTCAAAACATGAAATTCCGTTATCGCAGTCGAATTTCCACTTATTCAATTTCATCTGTCTGCCTTTGACATCTCTAATTAAAGGATGGTTTCATGTGCGAGTCTGCGAGATTGGCTTGTCAGAATTTAATTATTACTGGAAGCCTATCCCATCTGTCACCGCAATCTCAGGCACAAATGCAGAGGACATTCTCGCTCACGTAGGCGAAATGTAACTGATCTGCCCCTACTCGCGAAATTTGAGGAGCTTGCTGATTCTGTTGGGCGATAGTGTCTGGTCTATTTATAGTGCAATTCAATCTGTCACGTTTCGAGGTCAACGTCGTCGTACGAGTAGGTTGACGCAGCGAAAGGCTGCTACAGGCTCGAGACTCCTTTACTCACCTGCCATGCAGAGTTGCCGGAGGAGTCAGCCTGAGTTAGGCTGAATCCAGTTGGACTCCCACCGCCATGGCTGAGCTGGTATTCGGGCAGGAGATTTCGCGAACAAAGCCTTAAGCCCATGAGTGAGTAAGCTGCAAGAGACAATAAAGAAAGCATGAATGAGAATGAGCTCTCTAAATTCTTAAATTGTGCAAGTTGCTCTGGTTGTAAAAGGAAACAACGCTCAATTTTAAGCCGAGGGTGTGTATACAGAATAAGCTTGATTCGAATTCTTACCAAGGACGACGATAAATCCTGGAATCGCATACACGACAACGAAGCAGAAGCTTCCAAATGATTTACGGGAAAGATTGTCCGGCCAGCTCTGCGTGCCAAGAATATTAATAGACTCACTTTAGAATAGGATATCGCAAGAGCTCGGCTGCCCGTGCCATATTTACAAATTGCTTCCAGCAATGTACTGTACGGCAAGGCTCTCAAAGTGCTTCGTGTCACAGAATTCAATAAGCCGGATGTTAGTTTTGGTAGTTTTCCGTACCTCAATGCAAAACTCGAACGAAGAACCATTTATGGTTAGTTGTACTGTCTTTCTGATGAGCAGCAGGGGAGCAAAGAGGAAAAGTGACACGCTCCACACGGCGAGAATCACCTAATATTAAGAGAAATGAAATGGAACAATAAATCTCCATTTTCATATGATGAAATTGAAGCGGAGTCTGAATACAAAACGTGTCATAACATAACATAGTGCAGTGTAATGCAGAAGAAGACGATAATGATGCATCGATGGCAATTATGCAAAAGAATCGCATCACATAACGTTTCGCGTCCTCCAATTTCATCATCATCATTTCTAGCAAATAAAACCGCATGCTTTCTCTTCCACATTCGTCCCGTAATTTAATTCACTTGCCTTTCTGGTCGTTCTTCTGTTGAATATTTTCCTCGACATGGGATGCCGAATTGCCAGACACCTTTCAATTGAGACTGCTGTTATCGTGAAGACGCCGGCGCTCACTGCCACACCTAAACGAAAGGAAAGATAAAGAATGGTTACAGCCGTTAGCAAGTGTAAATAGCAGAAATGGGAATTTTCGTTTCGCAAAGTAAATATTGATCCAAATGCCACTTTTATTTAGTTACAATTAGGTGCGTCCTAGGAAGACTGCACTATTTACTTTTTAAACTCGTAAATGCTAATTAAATACCTAAGCCCATCCGAATTATCGACGTAGCGGCAGCACACGTGCCAGGGTTACTTCTGCTTTCTCTTCATCTACAGTATATAAAAAAATTGATCATACCCCTCCAAAAATTTCAATATTAGCTCGATAATTCCGTGAGTAATGTACGAAATCCAATGAAATGTTCCCAGCGCTCAAATTACGGCTTCACCTTGCCACAACTTCATCGAAAGGTATGTTAATTTTTTAACGGGCGAAATTATATCTGATGTGTGGTCTGCTTGTATTAATCGTTTTGGCACGGTGAAAGTATTTTGTTAGACGTAATACATTGCAAGTGATACGCACGAGAAGTTTTGTGTAAATTGATTGAGCATTGGCGGAGATATTGTGAAATAATTTAAAATTTTTGAGGGGTATGATCCATTTTTTTATATACTGTAAGTTGGCAAATGGTAATCCACTTTCGGTCCCACGTCAAAGGTAGTATAGGCAATGGCTAAAACGCAGCACACTACCGTTAAGGAAAAAGAATTGAGAGATATCAGACAAAGACTGTCAAGGTTTGCTTTAATTAATTGATTCTGTTACTCAACAGCGTCAACAACTCGTGTCATGCTTGTTTCATAATTTGTAACATAAATAACTTCAGCGGTCAAGTTCAACAAAATTGAGCGAATTCCGCGACACGGGCCCGTATTTCAGATTTCGACATTGCCAACCTGGCTTTTTCCTCGGTGAATATCTAGGTAAGACGGTAGATTCCCTGTATTTCAGCTATGCTTTATGGAATATTATGAATGAAATTTTAATTTACTAAATGAATCTGGTCGCTTTAATTCACTCTTAGAATTTAGTCGAACTAGTGGAAGACGCAGTGGAATTACATTTGAAATATTGCAAGCCTATGTCTGCCCTTGGATTTGCACCATGACGTGGCCATGATGGAAAACGCTTTTGATTCGGAAACAATGGACTATTGATTTTCGCACTGAAGTTTTACATATCAAGCGCGTGTTTGAGACAATATAACAAGAAAGCAGACTTTTCCTATACGAATACACACTAAAACTCCTAATAATAAAGCGATTCGAGTCAGAGTCAGGATATGAAGAGTCGAGTCATTGTCACATGCGATTTGACGCTTGCATTTCTTTCGCCCTATAATTATAGTGAGATTCGAATCGCTATAATTGAAAACACTTTCAATAATTGGGCGAAGTTCTTCAAACGTCATTATATTCAATGTGGAAAACTCGGAAGTCGAAAGTATAGAAATAACTCCGGCCTAATAAAGGCGGAACAAATGAAGCTGCTCCAGACTCGAAGCATGTTTCGTTGCAGTCGGCTGAAGTTCAATAACGTCCAATAAAGGATCGCCATTCTTTTCTCTCAACAAAGAGGTGCTGGTTCAGCAAGCAGGTGTTTTTATTGTTAACAGTATTAACTTTGGATTATTGCTTTTTCATGTCTTTGCCTACATTTTATTTAGCTTCTAAGGCATTGTCTGATTGCCTCGGTCTCCACGATGCAAGTGCGACAGTGCGTGTTTCTTGTGGCTTGCTCGTTAAATTAATTCCGACTTTCCTAATTGCCGTCCTCAATTGTCACAGTCACAAGTTCTGTCTGCAGATTTAGAACTTACTTTCTCCTGTTCTGTCCACAGTCAGCGAAAGTGAAGGGATTACGTTGCATTAAAGGAGCTTTGTCAGACTTACCTTGAAGGTAGAATGACAGTTTGCACATGACTTCGCCATAAAGCCAGAGCGAATGGACGGCCTGTCCAACGGCGACAGGCATGCAGATCAGAGTCACGAGGAGATCAGCCACGGACAAGTTGACCAAAAAGTAGTTTGTGACGCTGTAAGAGGGAAAACAAGAAACATCTGATTAAAAGGAGTGCACGCATGTGTTTGGCGGTTGCCATCAATTTGTGAAGGTCGTCATTCATTAAAATGCAAATTGCCAGCAGGAATAGCTGGACTCGGATGAAGAATCGTCGTGAAAGTGTTTGTAGCCTCGCGCTCGCAGTCGTGAACGAGCGCAAGCAATTTTCTTTATCAATTTCCGCGAACCCGGCATGGCGTAGGTTCTTTGTTTCAAATTTTCCGTCCTTTCATTTAATAGCACGAAGACAAGATTTTCGCTGTGACAGCACGTGACTGACATTCAAGAGACGAAGAATGAAAAAAAGTAAGCAGAGATCTGTGAAAAGATTCGATTATCTGAAGATTTTCTTCAAACATAGCAAAGTAGGGCATGCGGAACGTGAATCTAATCTCACCATACCTGCAAATTTTGTTATGCGTCTGTTCAATTTGATTCCAGCATTTCTCAGAATTCAGCTTGCGTTAATACGGAAAGCATGAACCGGTGGCAGTGGCCCGGATCATCACCACAAAATCTGGGACCCTATTTTTGTGACTCTGGGTTTGTTTCGGCTGTCTCATCAACACGAAGCCGCACCCGCGGAAACCTTCTTTTCTTTTAAACTTGCTGCTACACTTCATCTTTCCGCAGGAGGAGCATTGACAGGAGAGTGAGTTGTAGAGGTACATGGCAAATTACTCATGTTTTGAAAGACGGTTTTGTCAGGAGAGATCAGGTCTGGCCAGCCAGGCAGAAATTTTTGCTCAGAATAGAAAGAGCACCTGACTCCTTTTGTTTATGGCAATTTATGTTTACTTTAATTTGAACAGGAACCCGTCGCATCGCATGCACCAAAGCACTGCAGCCCCCCGTTTCGTCTTATTATTGAAGAATGATCAATTTTGCAATTTATTAGCCAGGAATAGATTAATTCTCGGGAAAGTAAACACAAGACCTTGACTCCTAGATTGAAAATCCTCTTATATTCTTCTTTGTGACCTGATCGCAAAAATCAACGTCCAACTCTGTTAGTATACTCAAGTAGCAAAGATTTGAAGACGCAAAAATTATTTACATGTGACAGATCTTGGAGCCTAAGACCTAACAAGCAGAACAAATTCCGCGGCCGAGCATGTCTAAATTTACTTTTGCATAGTTGGCTGAGTCGAGGACGCCAGGAAAGTTTCAACTTGCTAAATTTAGGGACCGCGTTTATTTACTTAGCGTGTTTTCTTAAGTCGCATCACGATATCATGTCTAGCATGAATGAGTTGGCCATAAAATTTACAAAGACGTTTGGTCTTGGCCGACCTTGTCTTCACTGCTGCGTCGTAGCGTGTGAGAAGAGATACGAGCGTGGAAACATTTCTTTACAAAATTAAACCCTTTAATCTTTATTGACTCAGAACATGACAGAGTGTGCTTCAGAATTTTAGAAGAGCGTATAAAATTACCGGCACTCACGCCAAGAAAGTTGAAACTTTTGACTGCGCTGATTAAAAATTAATTACGTCAAGAACAATTTCACAGCGGGAGGAGAGTGCTGCGAATTTATGTGGGGATACTCATGCCAGGCAAATTTTCAATGAAACCAATGCTTGTGCGCGTGGTAAAGATTTTCAGAATGAATGACGCTCTAAAATTTATAACCCAAAGTCGTTAATTTTGAGCAGGAAAAGTTGCGTTTGAGGTCTCACTTCAGGAAAAATTGACCATTCATGTCAACCTGAGCTGTTAATTAGTGTGCTTCTTCGGAAGTGGCGCGTGGGGTATGGCGTGCATTTCTTCCGAAATCCTTACGCTAAAGTTTCAAAGATCAAGAAAAAGGAATTAAATGTTTTCGTGTGGAATGAGATAATTGTCATTTTCGAGCAGTGCATATTTCACTTTAATTATGGGTGTGGATAATCTATGTCGTCTTCACTGCGTTGGTTGGAGAAGTGAGCCGAAGGTTGCGTCGCAGAGGTTCGTACATTGTCCATATTATTAATTCTAATGTATTGATAAACTTCTAAAGAATTAAAACTTTAAAACACCACATTTCAGGAAAGGGTGAAATTGTGGTAATGAGCCACGGGGTGTAATTAACAGAGTATATTATTCAGAACCTCCAGCCACGGGTGCGGGTCGTCTTATTCGAAGCTACTGAACAGTAAATCTTCGTTTCGCAATAATTAAACTGGATTCTATGTTAGCTGTAATGGATCTGACACACGAATTTCAGCTTATCTTTATGTCATATCTTCGAACTCCGAAGACTGAGGAGCTCGCAAATGGCGACTTGTCATTATCATTTATTGTCGGGTGGCCTGCGGAAAAGAACGTGGGCACCGAAAACGTAAAGTAAGAAGTAATTACAACCCCCTTGAACGCCTGAGAGCGGCTTCAAACTTTCGCGAGAAGGCATGATTAATGTGACGATGTGAGTAGTGACGGAGAGTACCATATATACTTTATATACTTTACGTAACTCGCCTACGCAATGTCAATTTCCCGTTATCCATATTTTCAGGGAAGTGAAAATACCTTTGGCTTTTGTCTTAGGTAGAAAACAGAACATGGAAACAGATTGGACCTTGACAAACAACATGATAACTCCGAAATTGGGTAGCTCTTCTCGGGTTGCATCCATACAAAGTTACAAATAATAATATTTATTTATTGCAAAATTGTTTACGAATGTGTTTATTAGCGTTCCAAAAACGATTAGTTTATCAGAGTCCAACTCAATAAGTTAATTAAAGAGAAAGAAAGAACGAAAGAAGCATAAAGGATATAATTATTATTGCTTTCTCCGTCTCTCAACCAAGTTCGAAATCTAATCTGACGATCCCACACGATTTCATTAGCTCAGAAAACGATTTCGTCATCCGCACGTCGTTGCCTTTCATTGTTTATCTAATTAGTAGATGAGCATTGACCTCGGGTTAACAGCCGCGAGCTTTACGGAAGAGATTCGAGATCGGAGTGTGTGATTATAGTGATTAACAAAACTTTAACCCTTTCCAAGAAAGGGCCCCCGTAACGCCAGCTTACCTACGCAGGTACCGGTATCTTGTGACTACGAGGATTATCAGCGTATTACTGAGCAGAGCAATCAAGAAGAGTGGAATGTAAGTTGATATCAAAATGGCATTGACTGGTTGGTCGTAGATGTACGTGAACAACTGCGTCGGGTAGTCGTTGAGGGTGAGGTTCTCGAAAGTGCTGTTCATGAACAGCACTTGGATGTTGAGATCAAGATCCGCCATGTCTCACGTTTCCCGTCTTTGTTAACGCAACGCAACCAGAAATAGAAGGACAGATTAAAAAATAGTAGAAAATAGAAAGCACGATTCCGCTTTGGGTTCGGTGGTTCAGGTTCAAGTTTCAGGTATTTTGTTTCAGCTTATCACTACATTTATTGTACCGTAGGTCTCACGAGTCTCACGATCACAATCCTTCTCGATGTTCTCGTTTACTTACGTCGATGATCAGGCTTTAAAATTTCACGTTTCACAACCTCCCTTCTCTCATTTAAACTTTTAATTGACTTTGACTACGGCCGAACAGTTTTGTTTCACACTTCTATTTTCTATTTTCAACGGAAATTGAAAGCACAGCACAGTTTTGTTTACAGATAAAACTAGGGAGAGTAAATTCTCAGATTCAGTGCGTGATGCATGTGGCGTGTACGTTTCGGGACAGGTTTGGTGCTAGACTGGGACTAAAGTTGAGATGATTCGCATCCGGAGAAAATATACCGACTCTCTGCATGCGTCTCTTTCAGTCAACAAACTGAAAATGAGGAGTTCACTCTCGACTTTCTTCCTTTTTACTTGTTCTGAATGCTACGAGTGCTCCTTCCTTTAACCTGCAGTTTTGGAGTCAGGAGCCAGAACCACCGGAGAAAGAGCTCCTTCATCTTTTGTACACCTGTGAGTGGTTAACGTACATGTTGTAGAAAGAAGCTGACAGAGAAGCTTGCTCAGATTTTTGTATTCAAATTCACCATATCTTTGATTAAAGCAAGGCGAGGATCGGATACTTTACAGAGGTGTCAGTCATTCGGGTTACAATTGAATGAGAAATGATTGTTTTTCTAGAAGTAAAAGAAACTACTTACTTCAGACTTCCGTTGACAGAAAATGTGTTTCTTAAGTGCCTTTCTGAAGTTTCTTCCTCAAGCTACTTTTATTGTGGGGGAAAACTTTAAAGTATATTCGCTACCTGTAACTTTCCACACGTCACACGCCTCATCTAGCTAGATGTTACATTAGCATTGTCATTTTACTCATTTGTCTCGAATGTCCTAGGATTCTAAGATTTATTTCGAAAAAAATTGGCCAATCAATCATCCGCTCGAAGCACGAGTGCGAATTGAAATGTTATTTTCAAGTTTCACATATTTCTTTTCTTTAAATGAACCAATTACCTGGAATTTTCCTCAATTCATAGAATAAACTAACTTAATTTAGAACTAAAATGGAATGATGAAACAATTCGTTAGACTTTTTTTATTCTCAAGGAATGTTGATTGTTGCCGCACATTCAGCCCAATAAATTAAATTAACCAGCTAGCTCCTCATTACGGCTCCTTGTTTTGGCTTCCCATGCGATCGACGGCACAAGAAACAGACTCGAGATATGAGAAACAAAAAGATTCGGGTAAGTATTAAATTTTCTGCGAGAATACAGGAAAGAACCTCACCTTGTGACTTATACTCGTGGGCTTATTGCTTATTTTGACTAATCTGACTCGCTCACCAAAACATGCAGATTTCAGTATCGAGATCTCCGTACTAAACCGTAATTTCCAAAAATTAACTTGAGAATCTTGCAACTGACAAACTAGGCAAACATTTGAGATTTGAGATTCGGATTGATCTTTGTTTCAACACAAACAGACCGCGAGATTCGGAGATCTTTCATCCAAAGTCAGTAGCACTTGCAATGAACTTGCAACTTTTTCCACTCCACGAAGCAGTTTTGTAATTAATACTGGAATAAAGTTTCAAAAAGTTTCATTAATTTAATTAGTGTGCAACATTATTGTAAGTTGTTGAATACTAGAGCAAATTGACAACGGAAACTATTCTCACATAATTAGCTGACGTATCTACCTGCTAGAGCTGGGCACCTGTCACAATTAAAAATGGTACAGTTTTAGGCATTTGATTCTCATTTCTTTCTTTCAATACTTTTAATGACTTCACAGTTTTATTCCGCAAATTAGTGACAGACTCCTATTTTGAAACGAATCCGTATGTATAAATAGGCAGGGCCTTGGCTGGTTGGATTGGAATTAAGCGTGAGCAGAAAATTCTAAGTCCCAGCACATACGGGACTGCATGGGATAGGATAGGTTGTGTTGTGTTCACCAGCACAACATAGGTTACATTGTTCAATAGAACGCACAGCGGGCAAGTGGGACTTTGCTCACCCTTAATTCCAATTCAACCGTTTGGCCAGTCAGTATCAGTATGTACTAATTGCCATTTTCTCATTACACAGTTTCATTTTGTTGCTGGTGAAATGTTCCCACATGGCCACTCGGAACCCCTGGACGCTTTACTCCGATGTTATTCGTCGCTGTCAGGAGCAAATGGACCAGACACGGCCGCTAATCTCGACAGCGGAGGCAAATGTAAGTAAAATGCTGTAACTGAGGTACATGTTTGCCATGGAACATTGCGATATTTATTTACGATTTTTGACAACCCAGTTATTCTTCCACCATCGATTCTGAGCCAGTTGACACGACTCAATATTACGTACCCAATGCTGTTTCATGTTACCAATGTGCAAAATGGACGCGATTCGTACGGTGGGGTTTTAGAATTCATCGCTCCCGAGGGTCGATGCTATGCTCCGAGATGGGTAAGATTGACGACAGACCGAATACATTGACCGTTCGCTTGAATTAATACCATGCTTGTCCAGATGATGAAGAATCTTGGGCTACAAGAAGGTGACTTCGTTCGATTTACCAGTGCCACTCTTCGCACCGCCACTTACGCAAAGTTCGAACCTCAATCTGTCGATTTTCTGGAAATTTCAAATCCAAAAGCTATGCTGGAGAACTCTCTTCGCTATTTTGCCACATTGACTACGGGGGATGTAATCGGAATAACTTACAACGATCATTTGTACGAGCTACGAGTTTTAGAAACACAGCCACAACCTGCTGTTTGTTGCATTGAATGTGATATGAAGGTAGGTCGCCACCAGAAGTCAGTCGCATCTAAGTTAAATGACGAATGCTGGTCTAACTTAAAATCTAAATTGTAGGTTGATTTTGCACCGCCTGTGGGATACGTCGAACCGAAGAAACAAAAGAAGACCGAGTCGCAAGATGTGCGGTCAGATTCTGGGACCGAAGCATCAACAGAGCTCAACGGATTTGTGCCTTTCGCAGGCGCCGGTTGCAGGTTTGTAATTTAAAGTTGCAACAGCTATGAACAACGCAAATTACCAGGACATAACAAATTGTTACCTAATCTCCTAACCTGTGTTCAGACTTGATGGAAAGGTATTTACTGCCAGCCAAGCAGCAATCACTCCAAGAGCGAACGGACAACGAGGCCAACCAGATCATGACTGGAAATTTGGGAAAATTGACTTTTTCCGTCCCAAAGCTGTGCAGCATGAAGACTGACCACAACTTCGTTCAAATATGCACGGGTTCGATTTCCCGAAACTCGACATTAAATTGATAGCATTCCTTTTCGACGCACAAGACTCGCAAATCGAATAAATAAAAGTGACTTATTATGGTTTGGTTCTAAAGTAAAGTCATGCACTATTTATTTCAGAATAACCAAAAGACCGGTAAAGAGTTTCTAGGCGCGAGAGCGCAGATTCTACAATAGATCCGTTAGACAGTAGACGTAAAATAATTCCACAATTCGTGCCGATTCTGGTTATCGTCAAACTACCTTTCATTTCTTTTTCTTGCTAAAATCGAAGTGAGTAGTGAAATAAAGTATGAAAAATTAAGCGAACTAGAGATATTTCGTAATTAAAAATTGTTGCTTGAACAAGAAAATCGGTACAAGATGTACGTCATGAAATTCAAACAGTACCTTAACTAGTTTGTTTGCAAAGTACTACAAAACAAACCTACAAATTCACCAAAATTATGCTGTCCCACTCCCCGAGTTCACTAACCCAAGTCATTTGCAATTGCAAGTGTAAGATTCTAGATTACAATCTATAATTTAGAAGTAGAACGGTACAATTTCACGCTGCTGTTACATTAAGACTGCCCGCTTGCCAATGCCAATTATCTTGTTCAATACTTCCCAGCTTGCGACTTGCTCTTTCGGTTGGAAAATACTGCTCGCAAAAGCTGCTTCACCATCTGAATTTCTTTGTGCACTTCGTCCCTTTGCTTCATCAAGCCGTCGTGCTCAGCTTGGAGTTCGGCCTCACGCTCAAGAGTGACTTCCACCTCCATTTTTTTCTTCATTCGGTAGCGCAATGCAGCAGTTTTGTTCTGTTCTTTCTTCCGGATAATCTTCTCGATCTTGGGAGTCTTGGCCTTCTTTCCACGGCGCTGGTTTGCCGGTTTTCTGAAAAGAAGGGACGTTTTTAATTACTAACTTGAATACGTTGATACGCTTTTGTAAGACGGAGCCAATTATTTTTACGTTAAGTTCTCAGTTATAATAAGAATCCATCAATGTTTGA
Organism: Mesaphorura yosii; assembly: GCA_009869945.1. NCBI lineage: Eukaryota > Metazoa > Arthropoda > Collembola > Poduromorpha > Tullbergiidae > Mesaphorura > Mesaphorura yosii. The sequence goes on along the minus strand of WIXG01000002.1, from coordinate 631,161 downwards.
AGTCAGTCGGGGAAAGAAGAATAAATTTGGCTCATCATGATATTCTTTGGCTTGGCAGGCTACTTCGCCAAGGTCAAGTTACAATTTCTCACCTTGGAGCCTTGGTTGGCTTGCTAACTTTCGGCTTAACATCCTCACAGCCAAAGGGCTGGACAATGCCTGGCAAAAATGTTACTGCCTCGTCCAGATTTCCAACCAGAAGCGCATCCAACATTTTCTCGCCAACCAGTAAGTTGTGATCATCCTCTTCACTCATTGGCATGGACAGCATGGATGATGTTTCTTCAGCAGACAAGTATTGGTATGAAGTGCCCAATTCCGATGCAGCTCTTGTCACATCAGTTTCCATAAAGATGTCGTCTTCACTCTCGCTTTCGTCGGTACTCGAGTCGGACACGTCAATGATCTCCTGCGCCTGTCCAGTGTTGTCACTGCCATCATTAAGCGCAATCGATGTAATTTCTACCGTTGCTATTGGTTGGTATTCTTGAGCCTCAGCAGGACTACTGTAGATTAGGTCAGTGAAGTCAATCAGCTCCTCTCCCCATGCTGTTGCTGTTCTGGGTAAGGAGTCTAGAATATTTTGGAACTCGGCAGAAAGTTCATCGAACGACTCATTCTCACTCCGGATCACAATTTCGGTATCTCCGTCCGGGCCCTGGCCGACAGAGACAGAAGCGATGTTTTCATTCTCCAAATGTTGTGCCGCTGGTGGAGTAAATTCAAGCGCAGAAAGTTCGTTGAAGAGCTCCAAGTTTGCATTCTCCTCATTCCAGTCAGTAGAGTCAGTTCCAAACTCTGCGAATAACAGACAGGAAAAGTTCTTTATAGAAAATATGCTTGCATTTTGGCTATTCAATTTGAAATCAAAGCTGTATTTGGAATTTTGTTTCAGCATCCTTTTGGCTTAATTTCATTGTATTTTACTACTCAAATTCGGAACAATTAATCATCATGAGCTTTCGATGGGAAACAATAAGCTACTTCGAGCTGATCAGCTAGGGGCTGGGCTTACCATTCTGAGTTAGAAATTGCTCCAGACTGTATTCTTCTAAGTTTTTGAGAAGCGTTGTTGCAACTTGAGAACGATTTGTGGCGATATTGTTGCCGTTCTTGAAAATGGGAGAGGCAAGCCCTCCATTTTGTGGAAGGAGTCCGTCATCTTGCCCGACGTGCTGGTACAAAGTTGGGCTCGATGGGGACGCAACAGGTGATCCTGGTGAGTTTGGAGAGATGCAGTTGTAGTACTTAGCAGACGACGAGGTCTGCCAAGAAGTCGTTGACATGAACGACTCCATGGCTGATTTGCTGTTGCCTGAATATTGATTCTTCTCGCAAGTCAATATGGTTTCCAGCGATAATAATGCTGTCTTGGTTAATTAGGCTTGGTTCGTCAAAGGATTTCACGTTGTTGATAATTAGAGCTTGCAGCTCGATATTTGTTTGTAAAAACCTGCAAATATAAAGAGCCCATTTTAGAACCTCGTATTGTTAAGTTACGTAGAATTTTAACCTCAATCTCTGAACTCTCCCCATACTGATCCATACTCTTCTACTACTAATACAATCAATTTTTAAAGATGTCCGACAGGAAAGGTGAGAAGTTTGCTCTGGGAAATGTTTTGCTTGGAAATGGACAAACTAGGTGGTTTAAGTGAGACTGTAGACTGAGTACTTCAATTGCGATCCCTTCTTTCTTATCTTCCTTGAAGTCGACTACGATCACAAAGATGGTGGGAGGGTCTTCTGCCCAGTTGACCGTTCCGACCCCTCGTCATTTTAAATATGCCACAATTTCGTACATTCTCTTCTTCGAACTTTGAAGGTATATCCGATTAGTAAATGCTTCGTTGTATTTTGTAGTAGTATGTTTATATCCTGCGATATTTGTAACGTTATAAGAAGCCAAAAGCCAGATGTGCCTACACTCTGGTCATCTTTCCTCATGATGATCACTTATCAGCCCATTCAAAAATTTGATTGGCTAGGCTTTCGTCCACAATATTCCATTGCGAAAGAAAAGCATGCCGCGTTTCGGGCAAGATTTCTTAAACACATCAGCAAACAGTAACCAGTAACGCATGACAAGGGCAAAGTTCGTCACTGAGAATACATCTTATAATTAGCTTCTGCAGCCTGTTCTTTCTGTGTGAAGAGAAGATAAACACCAATATGCGTTCTTTGGAATTTAATTTGGGGGTTGGGTTTCCTTTCCTTAGCGTTAGCCATGTTATTTATCGGTTTCAATATTCAATTCAATATTATTGTTAAGCGGTTGCATATTGCACATCACTGTAATTGCTATAGAACCCTTCATTTCAGATTATCTCATAATCTGGAATTCCAACGCTTTAAACACAATATGAGGGCATCACAGAAAATGCAAGCTCACGAATTATGACCTCCTTCTGGTCATACCACTGAAGCATGGCGAATGACCATGTGAAATCTTTCAAAGTTGACAAAAAGTACAGCTGCCCTTCACTCTCTCGATTTGCCCCACGTTGACCTCCCCTGAGGTTTTGAAGGGCACCTTCTCTCTCCCTCTGTTCTGCCCTATCCTGCGTTCACATCGCCCCTAAAGGATAGCTCTTGCTGTTAACACCTGTCAACCCAAGCCACCCAAGTCCTTTAAAAATTTACAGTGCCGCTCATAATCATGGCATCAGGCATGACATAGAGTTAACTTTTGTGCATTCTGGAGTAGGGAGCTATTAGTTCAAAGGTCAAACCAAGGTCCTAAGCAACTCAGTGCTTCTACACATCGAGGCATCAAGACGAGAGTCATGATTCTCATGATCCATACATAACATCACGATAGACATCTACAAGTTACAACTAGTTAAAAGTAACTTACGCCATGTTGAATTCAAAGTTGTACTGGGCACTCGAGAGTGCGTGGAGGTTTGTTGGCTGGTGGAGGTAGAGGAAGAAAAATTCCGCTTGCTGACCGCTGGACTACTCCATTTTTCGTTCGGTTATTGTTCACCGTTCAAAAAATTAAGTAAAACCGTGATTAAATTGGGTTAAACGAGCAGTGGTTAAATTCTCCTTGTTACTTTGATGCATGCATATGGCTGAATGGAAGAACTGCGGGAGGAGAGCGAGAAAGTGGATGATGCAATTCTTGTATACGAATTTCAGTTGCGTGCCGTGTGACTTGGTCCCAAGACCCCATTCAATGCAGTGCATTGAAAACCGCCCAGCATGGTGAGTAGCGAGCTGGGGATCGTCATGTGATGGGACGCGTGATTCATACTTTCAAGCATAAACGAACGTTCTTAGCACGAAAACAACAACCTTCAACTCAACCCTTTCCGTACGTGTACTATAATTTCGTTTCTGCTAACTTGCTTACTCCATGGCTGTACCCCAACCTACCACCACCGCACCAAGTGGACGAAGCCAGTGCAGTGGAGCCAGCTCAGCATAACACCACCGACCAAGTTCGAATGCAGTGAAAAAGAGGGCGACCGCTACTTGAGTTGACTATGCGTCATCGCAAGCATTTATGTCACTTGCAGTTAATTAGCTCCACCACCTGCGATGCCACTGTCACTTCTACCATTCTACCTGTTGGGCTCAATTTAATTGGAGGCTCTACATGCTTATGTCACCTTGTTCTTTTTTTTAGGTAAACACTTGAAAACCTAATGCAGCAATTGCAAGCAATAGCGTCAGTCAGTCAACTCGTATCTTATCTTATGTTCATGCAGTATTGATTGACATTCATTTTACGTGAGGCTACGTGAATATAATGGGCAGATTCGTGTAGTTTAGCTCTTCTAAAATCGAACTTTGGATTTGCATTTTGCATGTCTGATGTTGTCAGCTCCCAGCCGCATGCATCGCATCGGAGAATTGAGAGTGGAACTTGTTGATGGTTCCATCATTAAAAAGAGAAAGTCGCTTGCTGCGAAACTGCGATTGTTGCCAATTGTCAATTGAAAGCGCAGATGCTGAACAGAATGATGGAGTTATGTAGATTCTCATTAAAACGACGAACCTATTCTCATATGGTACAGATGTGAAGCGTAAAGACCTTAAACTGATTCCCATTATTCGTGACGAGGTCCAGTTATGGGGCTATTGAACACACGCATTGTCGCATTTCAATTTCCAAAAATCGAATGACGCGACGGAAAATTAAGCGTGTGCGAGATGACCTGCTTTAGAATTTTGGAAAGCCGCAACCATTTTCACAACAGTCGATTTCTGCTTCAGCTCGCAAATCTACGTGCTTTGAAGGATGACTAATTCAGTTTCTTCCTGGAATTTTGGTTGGGTTGGAATTCTTGTCTCCTGCTCTGCCATGCTGTGTCACTGGAACATCGTGATTAGCGCATTTTCCCTGGAAGGTGAGTCAAGTCGAGTGTTGGGATCCGATTCGTTTGTTATTGCTCGTATGTCTCTAACGACCTGTCATTTTAACTGCAGAGTACTGCGACTTCTTCACCGCCGACGTTCGTCCAATTGTCTGCGTCCTGAAAGGACTTTCATCGACCACCACCGCGCGGCCGACCAACGCCACAAACGCGACGGAGTGCTGGTGTGAGTTGTCATGTTGGCCGAAACAGAATTGGACAGAAAGCGATCTGCTGAGCAGCAGTGAAGAATGGTTCTACGACTGCAATTCGTGTGGGAGTCGGTGCTGGATCAACGAGTCATCGAAGGAGCACTCAAGACCGCGGTGTACCTGCGCGATCGTCGGCGGGTCGAGCAGGAAATCAAAGTGCAGCTGCTCAGCAAACTGCGCCACATTCCGGAGTCTTCCATTCAAACGATACTTCCATGGCCCGCCGCCGCCGTTGCCACCGTACTTGCACCATTTTCACAAGCACCATCATCCTCCGCGTCCACATCATGGCTACGAGTACGAGGAGAGCGAGGAGGAAGACGACGAGGTCTCGACCAATTGCATTTTCACGGTCAACAATGTGTACGACGGACTCCTGCTTGACAATTCGAGCCGGGCACTGAATTGCGAGTGCACTCGAAGCAAAAGAGCGGAGGACTCGAGCGCTGCCGACTTCGTGTGCATTTGCCAGCAGGTTTAAAAATTCTTGTAGAAAGAGAGCAGTGAAATATTTATTAGTCAAGCCTTTTGCTGCCAGAGGACAAGAAATAATTGTGTTGAGAAAATTAATTAATTCAAGGCTGTCGGGCATTCAGAATAGAAAATGTTGATTTCACGCTGCAAACACGTATTCGTATTATTGTTTTGTTCAATACGTTACATGTGTACAGTTGTACTTGTGCACTGCACGGATCATAACTTCATTAGCATTAGGGTAGCATTAAAAATGGTTGGAGGCGAGACAGGAAAGAATTGAAACTAGTTCAATAATATTAAAAAAGAATAATTAAAACCTGGAAGCGATTTGGTGGACCGCATTTCGAATTAAATGCGATATGCGACTCTAGTCGAGTCCGTTGCATTTGGCTTGGCTTGGGCTTCCGGCGCATTTGAATTATTGTACTTTCTGATCTGCTGATCACTGCAATTGGAAAGGAGAATCAAATCAGAGCACGCCAGGTCACAATTTGACTTTCTGCTTTGTATTTGTAAATGAGCTTTCCACTTGTCTTGGCCGAACCCTCGCCTAGCACCTTTAATTTTACTCAGGAAACTTTCCTGACTGCGAGCACAGAGTTGCCGGCTGAACCCGAGCACTGACGTGCCTCGGCTAAATATTTCAGTGTTTCCTCCGCTGTGCATCTTGTCTTAAACTTTTCCTGTGTTTAACTTTATCATTCTTCTGGTTATTATGTATTTCCCATTTCTACCTTTCAAGATGACACCCTCCAGCTTTTTTATTTCTTTTGGAGAAAGATGAAGAGGATTTTTCTCGCAAATGATGAAGCAGCCGACACAGCACACTTTTCTCGTAATATAAAAACGAAAATATGCCCGCTGGCTGGCAATCCCAGAAAGCCGAAAATGGTATCGTGGCCATGTACGCAGCTCAGCTGAAATAGTTTGATATTACTCCCGCTGGCGAATTCTATCTTGGATGCCTACATGCCTGAAATATTATATTTAAACTACAAATAATGCAACAAGAACTTTTTCTTAACAATACAACAACTTTGCAGTGTGGAATTCTCATCTTGGCTTGTCATCATCGTCGTAATGTGGGATTAGTGCCTGCAAGCACAGAAAGATGAATGAACACTGAACACACAATAACAACGCAACGCAGTCACAACCAAGATTTAGGCGTAAACTGCAAAAAGCCCTTTATGGGTCGGGCACGCGGGCAGGCCAACAACGTGAAGGAGGTCCAAAGATGACCGTGGCACGACACTGACCGCTTTGAGTTTCTTGCTCGATCGATCATGATCGTGTTGGAAATGAACTAAATCTTTGAATTCTTTATGTTTCTAGTGTGCACGTTTTATTCATGATCCAAATGGCGTACTACAAATCGGGTCACGGAGGTGCCATAAACACACACTTGACAGCCTCTTAAATTGACTTCACTAATTAATTGCTACAGGTTTACTTATTAAAAGCTCATTTAGCAAAACACCAAATGTCTCTTCTGAATAGATTCCAGATTTCAGCGCAACGGACCTGGAATCTGATCAACAGGGCGATGTTGACCACGGGCCAGAGGAATCTATAATTCCACGATGCAAGGGGACTCCGCAATCGAAACAATTAACAACTTTACAATTTTGGTGGTCTATTTTAAGAATTCATTAAGCTCTACCTTTACTACAAGCTGAATGAGACTCACACAACAAATAACAAGCGAAATTCTTTGACAGTGACCACGTGACAGGCTCCTCTTTCGTTCGTCTCTATACTGGCGCATGGACTTTCCTCATGAAAAGATACTCCGAAAACTGCTGACTATCGACACCGCCTCCGTGGCTCGCAATTAACTGGTACTTTGCACTAAACAGCCTTGTAATTACTTGAATAGAGTTCAGTTTACAGTATCCGTTGAGTGGAAAGCGAATGACGTGCCGCGAGTCTTGGTGCCATGCGACGGCTGCGTTTGTGTTTCCGCTTCCCACGCCGGGACTTCTCCCGTCGGTCATTACGTGACAGATTTCCGGGAACACCTGTTCGACTAAACTTCTTTCTCCGGACAGCATGATCCTCTCGCCAAGGTCAGGGCTGATGTTGAGTGCCAAGCACTCGTAAATAAAGTCCCCGTCTCCGCTCGCCGGATCCACTGTCGTGGTTCGAACCGAAGACGAAGAGGGCGAGCTGTCGTTGCGTGGTTCCATGTCCAGTTCTTCGTCGCTCTCATTCTCCACTCCAACTACGCGGCTCCGACGAAGATGGTCAAGATGTTGACGATGATGGATGCTTGTGCTGATTCGGTTTGATGACGATAATGTGCTGTTAGATCTACCCCCTTCGCTCATCACCAGCATCGAGTCTGACATGCCCACGGCTTTGTTGCTTGAATTTGCACCATCTTTTCTCACCCCCACGTTCTCGTTCGCCATGGTTGAGGATGCATTGTTGTTACTGCTGCTGTTGTTACTTGCCATCGACATGTCTTCGGGGTAGTCATTGTCCATTGTGTGATTTGTGAGTCGAATCGTTGCTGCAGCTGCCGGTGTTACGACGGCGCCTCCTCCGCGGTATCGCTTATTAATCGACTCCTTATTGCTCGAATTTCCAAACTCTTCCATCACCGCTGCAAGCGAGTTATTGTTGTTGTTCAGAGTCACGTGTTTGGAAGGATGATGATGAAAGTGTTTGTTGTTCAGCAAAGGAATCGCGATCCCAGTCGTTCCAACGTTGGGGCTCCCATCGATGCAATTGGATATCCCGGAACCAGCCCCGCTGAGATTGATGCTGCTGCTCCTCTTGCGACCTAGTCTGAGAAGGTGATCCTGTTCGCGAGATTCTCTCTTTAATTGCTCCAACTCCGAGCACATCTCTGAAAGAAAAATGGAGGTGGAAGATGAAGCATGAAATTAGCCACAAATGAAGATACGAATACGATAATGATAATGTTGTATCGCACTAATCGCACGCATAGCGGGATTGAGTTTTTATTCACCATTTTTAAGCGTAAGGGCGGCTTCACGTTAGTTCGCCGTATTTGATAAGGAATTCTCATCCGCCGCAGATTAATGCCTCATTTGTTCGGACAGGCGTGGAATTCTCTGTGATGGGTTAAATCTGCGAGGAACGAGCACTGTGAGCGGAGCCGAGTCGGTCGACGCCGACAGGAGGCATTTAATAACGTAACAAACATTCAAACAGTCTCTCAGTTTTTTCGCTCGGGGACAATTGAATGGAGGAGAAGCTATGAGACAACGCGAGTGAGTGCGCGAAAGACGACCGGAGCACGGAGGAAGAAAGAAAAGGAAAGGAGGTTTAGAAAAGGTCTCGAGGCGAATAATTTTCATCTTAAACTTAAACCACCACCACCTACGTACTCTACGTACGCACGACAGCGGTGTGTATGAACTACCTGACAAGACGCCAGAGAGTTTCGAGCAGTTTCGCTTGTCGTCATCGCCATCGTCGCAATTAGCCAAACCAGCTCTTGGCTGGGCAATCCGGTGCTCGTCATCATCTTCGCATCGAATTATCATACTCGACCCAGGTAAAAGTAATAGCAATTGTGCAGTTAAAATTTTTATACTGGAGAAAAATTCGGCGAAAACTTTTTCGTCTCATCTCGGCATCTCGTCTTTCCAGGCGGGTAGCTTTAAGGCCAGACCGTGTGATGGCAGTTGATAAGAAGTCTCAGCTTAGTTTTAGTCGTGGCAAGGCAAGTCTAGTCGCGTCGAGTAGTTGGCAGTTTTAAAAAAGACGCAGACACTCAGCATCGTAGAAAACACATTTTCATTTATTTCTCTGCGCCCTGCCTGCTCCGTTCCGTCTTTATTTGCTCTTGCTGCAGGTTACTCCTGTAATAAATGCTTCAACGCAGAGATTTCATCAGAGCTCGAGCAGAGCCGCAAAAGTTTGCGAGCAGTTGACTTCTCGAATTCTCGCTTGAGTGACCAACTCGTTCATCGACGTCTCTTTTTAGTTTTAAACCCCTCATCGCCCTGGGCCGCCCGAGTGCGACGCTCGGCAACAATTAGAGTCATGAACTTTATATTGCTTTGCTCTGCTTCGGCAGATTGAGCTAATTTTTGCACGCTATGTTGCAAATGCCATGCTGCTGCTAATAATCCGAAGATCATCTTTGCATTGCTTCTCTTTGTTTCTTCGCTGTACCTGCAATGTCGAAGAAGCGTGCTTCCTCCAGCAGGAGCTCGATGTCTGCGAAATTGGCCGGGATGAGGAGTTTATTGTTTCTCATGAAATTGAGAATGTGCCGAAACATGTCGCCGTCACGATCTATGAAGTAGTGCTGCTTCAGACTGTCCAACACGATCGGGATGCTGCCATTGAACATCTTCGCCAAGCGTGACTCGGGAAATCTGAAACAAAGGATTAAGACATTAAGACTGAACTCAAAACGCCTGAACCTTCGCTTTGCTCTGGTTCTTTCTCGCCTTGTTAAATCCGGTAGCGCTTTCTGTCAAAAGAGGAGCATAAATTTCACGCGTGAGTGCCTCATTAACACCTTTCATTCCATCGTGCCTTTCCCCGGCATCATAACAGTATAACAATGCCGTGCACATTGGAATGCTCTGTCTCTTAATTTGTAAATTGTTGTCATTTTATTGTTTCGGACCGAACACTTAATAAAACGTGGTCAATTTTAGTCGTCTCTACAAGCTGTATGTGTGGTTCTCGTGCAATCGCGCGTCCAGCCTGTAGCTAAACAACGAACATAATACCAGACTACAAACTTCTTCGCATTCGCCCTGAGCAAGAAACTGGTACTTTAAATTCTTATCGTCGTCAATTGTCCGTGGGGCAGATGGAAGGAAATTTAGATTTTCTTATCTCGCAGCCCAGAAATGACAAAAAACAGAAGCCGGAGGTCATTCTTGTCATTGTAACGGATGCGAACGAAACTTAGCATAGCACAGAAGGAAATGAGCCTGTATTATATTGTGTTGGTGTGCACCTTCGGCGCAATCTCCATCTCCAATCTACATTATGCATTTCACTGCACACTGAACATCGGCAATTGTGCCTTATGTTTCGAATTCACACTCACCAAAGCTTTGTTGGCTTTCCTCTCATGTAATCTCATAGTAATTGCTTAAAGATCGTGTGCATGCGTGAAGTCATTAAAATGTAACACCACCGACCGCCGCCGTCGCATCTTTCACAAATCGTTACAAATCTGAACTGAAGCCGCGCACAGCCTTCATAAAATTTTGAACAATGTATTCATGTTTACATGAGTGTGAATTGGCGTTGGCTGACTTTATTATTAAGAAATAAAACTCACAACAGCAAGACAAGACGAGTAGGAAGAAAGGTGCAGCGACAGCAACTTCAAAGGCTGTGCAAGGTGCAAGTCAAACCAGTCCAGCCTCAAGTGATCAATTATAATGAAATAAAGTAATAAGTAACCACTTTACAAAGCGTAAAAATACTATTAAAATTTATACGCAGAGGAAATTGGGCTCTTAAACCGTAAAACATCGTCATAACCCGCAGTCATCGCCCAACCTCCGCGTTCGCCGACGCTTTCAGTGCCTGCCGCAGACGTCTTTCTTCTTTCTTCTCTCGCCTTTGCCTTTCTTTTATCCTAGCCTTGAGCAATCAATTGATTCACGTTTAAGATGCGCACTTGCCAAGGCACGTAGCGTAAGTGAAATTTTTACTGCCAATACCGCCGTGGCTAATGAAGTCACTTTTAATGGCTTCTGTGCCCACAAATTAGTAATGATCGCGATTTCCAACGACCTTTGCAATGCTTGCACTGATCAACAAGTTGATTTGTGAGTTACATGATACATGGAAGCGATTTATTGAACAATAATGGGTGGGTGAAGCCTCTTTGTCCCGAATTCTTCGCATTCCTTCTCAAATTGATTTTATCAATAAATATTTTGCGTGTTAGGAATCTCGCGAATTTTACAGCCTTAAGCATCTATCTGGAAAAACTCAGAAAACGAAGGCCCAGCTAAGAATACAAACTGCAAACTTACTTTGTCAGCGTCTCCAACGAAGACGTATAAATTTTTCCACCCACATCGATGTGGACTGGTGCCGTGTATCGCGACGCGGCTGCCACGCACGGGATTCCGACAATCTTCTGCTGCTGTTGCTGCTGAGAGAATGCAATTGCGGCTGCGACCGAGACGGACGTCGCTGTAGTAGTGCCCGCGTTGAGGAGCGGCGGTGTTGGGGAGGACGAGTTGGTCATTCCGGTCGGTGAAAAGGTCGGCGACTCTGTCGTCGGTGAAAGGTGTCTAGACTCCCTGTGAAAGATGAAGCAATCAGTGCATTAGCACATTGCGCTGAGAGATTATTTTTATCCCTTAAGGATCCAATTAATTTCCTTCCTCCGTCCACGATTAGTATTCATGACTTAACTCCGCACTTGCTTGATCGCATTAACTGAGTTTATAAGAAAAGTGCTCAAGCAGGGGTTGTGACAGTAGCACGCGGAGCAGGAATAAACTTTACTATCAGCATTATTATTCAACCATCAGCATTCAGCATCAACTTTGCCCGTGGCCAAAAGTCTCGAATTTCCTCCGGCTTCAATTATGTTTCGTGCAATGCAAAAGCAGTCGTCGAGAGTCCAGAGGGCAAAAGTGGGAAAAGCTCTGTCGTGTCGTGTCGTGGTGCCTGTATGCTTTGGCCAAAGATCAGCAGTTTTAATCGCAAAGTGAACCTCGGGCACGGCGGGGCATGCAATGAATGAAGTTTGCTGTTGTTGCTACGATGGAGTGGCCGTGTGTGTTGTTTTCCTTTTTGTCATGTAATCTTTGAACTGGAGAGAAAGAGGAGCGAGAGAAAAGAAGACCTGTGGCTATAATACACAAATGCTGCGCGTTTCTCTCCTCTACTCTGCTGACTGAAATGAAAATGTGCCTAAACTATAAACTCACTACTGTCCTCTGGCAATGGACGGGCAATAGCAAATGGATTAAATGAGAAGGAGCGACGCAACATCGGCAAACGGCTCCCATTTCAATCCAATGCCATTGTAGTAGTATTAAATTCTCGCGTGGAGATTGAACCGTGATGCCCTTTAGCGAATCCCAATGAATTTTAGATTCCACTAACTACTTACTTACTTTGCTCAATGCAATTCACTGCTTACTGCTTGCTATTCTTCTCCGACATTGAAACGAATGCTGAAAAATCCGGCTGGTTGGGGACTTGATCAAAATTGGTCATTCAATGCTCGGGCATTGTTCAAGACTTTATGGACATAATGATATTCATATTCAGGCAGCAGAGCAGGACAAAAGCCCACCACAGCTTAAGTCTGCCCAGGCCCACATAAAGCAATGCACCTGAATTATTTAATGCAGTGCTCGAGGACAATCTGCGTACTTAATATAACATGTAATTAACTAAGTATATTGCGTGTATTACAATAACTTGAGTTTCGATGTATGAAAGACTCCAGATTTCGCATGCAATTTAATTTTCGGGGAATAACAATGAAACCAATTCATAAATTGAACAAAAACAGCGTCAAATTTTGCAGATTCAGAATAAACAATGTGCTTGTAAATTAATATTAAATCTGCACCATTATCGCTCGCAAATTCGCATGAACCGCTGCTGCAATAGCGACATGCTTAACTAGAAATCAATTCATTAGCCTGGGCCCTGGGAATTTGTGCAACGCTCGAGCACGAGCGCGAGTCACAATTTCTGCTGGTTACACTTTTCGTTTTGTGCTCGAGACTTGACGAGATGAGTTTTTGGGAATTTTTGTTAAAACCTTATTATTATTACCGACTGACGATTGACTATGGAACAAAGTGCTTCGGGGTTCGCACTCACACATCAGAAACAAGCAGCAGTTGTGCAACTCGCACTCAACTCAACGCCAAACTCGTGTTTGTGCCCGACGCGAATTTCGAACGCGAGTTTTGGTGTGGTTCTGGTTTTGGAGTTTGGACACTGTTGTGAAAACGCCTGCACAGCACATCGCTGCGTTGGTTCTGACAGGCAGGCAGGCAGCCTACACGTTTTCACTTTATTAGAATAGAGAAATAATACACAAAAGAGCCAAAGGACCAGTAGGCATTTATATAAAAACACATTGAACTTTTTCATCAACATCCCATCAAACAGGCGGGCAGGCAGACATCACATCGGACCAAACCAAACCAACTTACGTGAGCGTGAGCCCGAGCGTCAATACGGTACTGTGTTTTGTGTGAGGATTTTCAGATCTACAAAATGGTAATTTTGCCAATGGCATTCCCTGCAGCTTATGTTCTTTCAGAAATGAGAATTCAATTTTAGAAGACTTGTCCTTCTCACTGCAGCCAGGCCAATGCAGTAGGACTAACAGCGTGGCAGAGCACACAGCAGCTCAGCGGAGGAAGCATGATTTCTGGAAATTACTCGGAGCGATATGAAGAAGAGTTTGTGCAATTTGAGAATGCGAACGGTGTTATTTGCTATTGCTGCTCTGCTGTGCTGAATGCCTGGCAGTCACTAGCTACTATCAGTTTGCTCTCTTCTCCAGTGCGTCCTCACTGCTCTCCACTCCCAATTCGGCATTCGGCCTCAGTCCAGGGGAATCATGATTTATGCTCTTAGCAAGTCAAGTTAGCATCCTCAGTGGCAAAACAGAATTTACAGCGTCTATGCAGCAGCTTTCCAGAATTCTTTGCAGGGGCAGCTCGAGACCGAGTCAGAACTGGCGCTTCATTGGAACTGAAATTCTCCAGGACGCTTACATCGGTTTCAAACTGCCCCATACCCTGGCTGGGCTTGGTTTGGCTTGGCTCGCACGAATTTCGTCTGAGAAATGCTTTTATTGAACCCGGAGATCACAATCGAGCCGAGCCCAGGTGGACGGGCACTCCGAAGCGAAAGCGAACCACAAATCATTCATTAACATTAAGTATCGCACATAAACAAAATTATTGCTTCGAGACATTTGCGCTGCTCTCAATGGAGAAAGTGATCTCTGCTCTCGTTCTGTGTTTCTACCCGCTTTCACTTCAAAGCACAATTTTTCTCAGCGCAGAACGTGGCTGATATCGTATTCATATTCATACATGATAACCGCCATACACCATACAAGATCTAGCCGATAAGATCAATGTGCTTTATGTTATTAGCGTTCCCAGGAGCCAAATCAACTCCAAACGAAACGCGAGGCAGAGTCGCAGTCGCAATACTAATAACAATTTCACGTCCGGAACATAAGACGTGCATGAAAGAAAAATCAGCGCATTAAAGAGGACCTTTAAAAAGCAGCCAGCGCCGAACAGTAATGGTCATGTACGTAATTTAGTTATGCTGAGGCAGGTACGCTTCTGTTCTCAAAAAGTCGTTGAAAGTCTGAACATGTCTGCCATGCCACGAACAGATATCGTTATTGCTCTTGCTATCGCCCTGATTTTATTTACTCCAAGCAAGCGAGTGAGAAGCGAACGTCGAACATCGAATTTAGAATTTCAACAGAAGAAAGTATCAAACGCCATGTGCCTGGCCACAGCCATCAAAGTCGTCAAGTTTATGCAATGCAGCCTAGTCTGTGCGCCGCGCCAGACCGATGCCAAATTGCATCGATCCCATTGATGCTCTTTTCGAAAAGTCAAACTCTAGCAATCCAAGCTAATCCGCGAGTGTATTCCTTAACGAGTTAAAATTAATTCAAAATTTCACTGGTTTTTTACCTTTTCAGTCGCTTGGGTCCAACGCAAGAATCCAGCAAGATGGTTTTCGACAACGGCTTCTGTTCCATTCGGAGAAATGTGAGACTCTGACGCGTTCCCGTTCAATTTATTCTTTTCGTCCGCGGCGAAAGGACAAAATTCTTTTCTGATTCTTCTGTGCTTAACCAGTGCACGTGCAGGTGATGATCTTCAATTAAATACGAGTTGGAACATGCGAGCGGTGAGTCTGGGTCCGCCAAGCTGCTGGCGTGGTGGTGTGATTGGGTCGACGTCTGGTGCACGACTGAAGTTGATTACCAAGCCAAAAGTGAGGCAAAAAGAGAGAATCTCTGAAGAAGAACGCTCGTGGTGATAATAATACAGCGAATTGCTCTGTTGCGTCTTCCACGGCATGCTCTCTGACTACGGGCTCTGTTAAAGTTATATTGATATTGTACACAGAGTACATATTACGTCCTTCTCTAAATGGCTCCAGGACAAAAGTTGGGCAAAAGCAAACCAAGCACGGTGCAGCGCGACGCAGTGCAGCACACCCCAGATTAACTCAAATATGAATAGCATGCGTATCCTCCAGCAATTTGAAGGATCCAAACCCAACGTGCGCGTCAGTCGCCAGAATTTGACTGCAGGACACTCCACTCAAATTATACAAGCTTTCAGAGCTCTTCAGAAGTCTCATTGTCACGGCCTGCTCGGTGCGCCTCCGCAGCGCGTTAGACTCAAAATCCAATACGCGTGGGTCCCGAATCCATTTTCATTTTGTTAAAGATGGTTTGGGGCTGATTTGGGAAATTTACTTTAACCGTCAGCCTTTGCAAATGTTATACGAACCAGTATTTTTGAGCCATTACTTTGCTTGCCTGTGCCTCGTGGCACTTTCCGTTCCTTCTCTCCGTGGCATGGCAGGCAATACAAACTGTCAGCTTGAGTGAGCTGAATTGCTCCTGGCAGAGAACGCAAAACTCGGAATGCATGAGATGTATTTTTCCATTTTGTTTTGAGGCAGAAAGTTGGGTTAATGTTAATAATGCCTCCTGGCTAAATTGAGCAAAATTCTTTGTCAAGTGATGATGATAAAGCGAGATAGATGAACACTCTCCAACCAACTCCAACTTTGGAGATTGCACGCGTCCGACTCGTACAAAATGGCCAACGGCGACCTGTCCAACCTGAAAAGAACATATCCGGTATTGCGTATTACGGTGAAATGTTCAATAGCTCGGCTCAATTATAAATGGTGAGAGTCGCTGCTAACAAAAGCAATTCAAGCTTGTGTTAAATTCACGCTTGGCAGAAATCCAGTGTAAGAACAGTTGTCAGGGAACAGCTGTCTGGAAATAATTGTCTGGAAACAGTTGTCCAGAAACAATTGTCCGGAAACAATCCCCCGGAAGTACGAAGGATAAGTCCGATCGCAACCATCACTGGCATCCTCTGATGTAAGAGAACTGCCTGATCAGAGTATTATAATTAATTACTCCATAAAACAAGTAATTTTCTTTGGAGGTTCAAATGAACAAAGGACACGCCGTGGCTTTCTGCCAACAAAAATCATATTACAAGCGAAGCGAATTTGAATTTTTAGTCCAAAATGCATGCACTGGAGCTGTATATGAATCGTGTCTTGAGTCTCTTGAGTGAATGTGCAGCCGGTTCGGAAATAAATTCACCAAAATAAATATAAGGGTTAAACTGGGTTAACCAACAGAAGTTAAGACTACCAGGTCAGTTGGGGTAAACTCAGTAAACATTCCTGAAACTTCAAAGTTGAAGGTAAACTAATAGATAAATAAATAACCGCATTGGCCTATCGGCCAGCCCATTTTTAAAAGTATACTAATTGTAATTAGACTAATTACTAACTTTCATAATCATTGTTTAGCAGTTGATTCTTCGAGAGAAATGGCTGGCGACGGAATTTCTGAAATGCTCAAACCGCTCTCCTGGATAATTGGCAGCTGGCAATCCACCAAAGCGGAAGGGAGTTTTCCAACAATCAAAGATTTCGGCTACAATGAGACAATTGAATTCAGACCGTGTGGAAAGCAACCATCGCTAGCCTATACTGGTTCCTCATCACACCCGGTCAATGGTAACCCAATGCACTTGGAAAGGGGTTTTTTACGCAGTCGAGGCGATGGTAAAGTGTCCTTGATGGTGGCTCACAACTTTGGATTGGCAACTGTTGAAGAAGGTCAAGTTTCTGGGAAAGTCATAACATTGAGTACGACGAATGTTGGAAGAATGGAAGGCGCTGCTGAACCTGCGGTGCTAAGAATTGACAGAAAGTTCACGCTTCAAGATGGCGACACTTTGCTGCAGGAGGTGGCCATGTCCACCACGAAGACGACTGCCGTGACAGAACATTTGAAGGCTGTTTACAAACGCTCATTGTGATCAGCAAAGGCTGAAGGCTGGTGCTGAGAGGGACTTGATATTGTGCAGCTGTGAAATGGGAAATTCCTTCAGTGATAAATTGTGGGTTAATGTTGTTTTCTATTCGCTGTTGTAGTAATTCCGGGAATAAAATATTCATACTCTACTTTTGTTCAACTTTTATTACGCATGTTTCCTCTGATGTCTACAGTTTCTGATCGTCTCTGATCAAACCTCTGCACAGCGTTTCATTTTGGCTTCCGTATTTACGTTAGCATGATGTGTCAACGACAGATTACAACCAACTAACTATTAGCCACATTGGTAATGAAGTCCATTCAGAACGCGCGTACTTTATTGTAATGTTTGTTCAGTTAAATAGATTGCTAAAATTAACATATTGACTCCTAATCGCTGTCGACTCACTCTCGCTCAGTAGACCCATATACAGCACGTTTCGCCACCATCATGATTGCATTCTGTGCCAGACTTCAATTGCGCTGGATTTCTACCGCACTTGGACGCTTCAACGCATTCACCGCCTCGATTTTTGCAGGGTGATCCTTTCGGTGGTCCTAGAACAATTACGTCTATGTGAAACCTGATCATGAAGGAATAGAATTTATTGACGTAGTATTGTGTTTACCTCCGAGACAGCATTCTTCACCAGCATCACAAACATTGTCGCTGGGTTTCGATAGCTTCAGATTCTGTGCGCACTGACCCACCGGAATGCAAATTCCTCCGCTTCCATCTTTGCAGGCGTTGAATTGTATCGCCACTGGTATGCGTCTTTCGTGAACTTTAAACCCACCGGGAATTTCATCTACGATAACAGGCGAAGGTTGTAAGATTGTGCTGATATTTTGCTTAATTGACTATAACGCATGACGGTAACCTTTACCTTCATTTGCAAAGGTGTACTTGAGATCCTTCGCTTGAACACCAGTTTCTCCTGCTTCTGTTTCGGTTTCGGTCTCATTTTTGAGATCTGCCTTCTCTGTTGTTGGCTTGCAATCAACCTCCGTCCGGGTGAGAAGAGAGGCGACCACAAGTGCAAGCACTCCAACTCTGACTTCAGAACGCATTTTAATGGAATTCGGTTCAATTCAGAACGCAGTTATTGAGTGAGCACTTTGCGAGCAAAGGAAACACGCTAAGGACAAATTGGATAGTCGACTGAAGTCGCAGTCACAAATTACACGCGATCTTATATTGCCGATTGAAATTCAGCCAACGCAACGTGCCAAGGCTATGAATCAATTCTTTCTCAAGGAATGAAAAATGTTATGTGAATGACGTTAGTCACGACAGTCAACACATCGGCTTCGCGTTAATTGTGAGAGTAGTTATTTAAGTGATTGTTTACGCTTGAGAACTGGGGCCTTGTAAACAGCATAAAGGAAAAGTGCCATTCTAATATGTTCAAGCCTATTAAACTGTGATCAGCATTTTCCTGCTGTAAATTGAAATGGACAGTTAAGCAAATGGTAAACACGGTGCATGGTATTTAGAGAACAGACTGAACTTAGCATAACAGAAGAGCCTCCTCCTTAATTAATGCACGTAAAATTATTCCAATTGAATGGTAATTTCAGTTTTATTGGCAGGTGCGGTTAACGAGCTTGTTTCGGCATAAAACACGCTACGAAAATAATTCTCTCTTTATTAAACCGGTAAAAATTGACGATGAACGAATTTTGAACAAGCCACTATAGATATGATTATGAAACCTAATAATTTAAAGTCTTTAATTTGGAGCTGATTGGTTATTTTCATTTATTGAGTGTAAAGACTAGCTGCGAATACAATGTCCCTCTTGATGCACTCTGAAGCCTCTTCCATCTTCTTCTTTAGCGACGGGTCTCCAATGATTCTTGCGGCATCTTTCACGTCACGAATCATTTCGTCCAAACGCTGGATTGTTCGAACAATAATTCCTTCCTGCACTGAGGTAAGTCTCATGATGTCGCGGAATTCCTGAGAATATTGAGATAAAAGAACGGGAAATGATAATCAACAAGATTTCTACACTCCAAATGAAGAAGTCAACATACCTCTCCCTTCGCCCACTCATGAACGACTTCGACCAGACCAAACTTGAATTGTTCGACATACTGTTCGATTGGTTCTTTCAAGCCACAATCTCGTTGTGTTTCCGCGATTTTCCTGGCAGTCCCTTTGATTTCTTGAACTTTCTGGGATTGGATTAAGAAATGGTTTGGCCGCCGCACTCAATCATTGGTTGGGTCATTTCTCACCTCGCCCAAATGAGCGCCTGGAGGAAAAGTCGGTTCATCCACGTTCTTCGCTTCGAATACCATGCAAGACAGCAATGCAGCAATTTCTTCTGGAGTGCAGTCTGACAAAATGTTGTTCAGCACCATTTCGGTCACGAGCAATTCATTCTGATTACCCATTTCACATGCCACGCGTCCCTTCAATTGCACTGCAAGTGATAAGAACGAAGTTAGCCTAACTCGATCTTCTAAATATGAGGTTCTCAGTAAAAATGGTGGCTGTGGCTGTACCCAAGCATTCGCCGTTAATATAGCCCAATTGCTTCAAAACTTCCACTCTAGACTCGTACTCCTCGTGCAACTGCAAGCTTTGAGGTGAAAGCCAGTACTCATAGTCTTCTTTCGCTTCGTATAATCTCATATACTCGAAAATCGGACGAAACTGTAAATTCAGGAAGTTCATCATGTAAAGAGCGAGCACAATTACAAGCCAAGACAAATGAAGAAATAAGTGAACCTTCGATTCAAAATCGGGAAAGGTTTCCCGTGGTATGGTTTTCAGGACACTTCTTGCTGTACGGAAGGCGTGAACTTTCGCATGCAAGGCAGTTTCTTTCAATGGAATTGCAATGGAGGATAGATCAAATAATCTGGTTGAATTTGGATTTGTTAGTTCGTGGTAAGTTAAGTCGTAAAGCAACTTCAACAGCTGCGAGACATTTGGTACAGGTCTTTCATGCCTAGATGAAAACAGCAGCGTGGTCTCAGTTTAGGCATGAAAACTAGTAAATAGAAATTTAAATCCAATGTGAATTACCTGAACCTTTCCATTTCTCGTTTCTTGATATCATTGCGAAGTACGGATTCATCGACCTGAGCAACGACTTCGCACACTTCCAGGATTTGATTCGCTCGTATTTGGAAGATTCTGTGATAGGGATATGAAGCTCCATCCGGAAGACTCACCAATGGCATTACGTCTTTAACGCCATTTCCATTAAAATAGTAGTGGACATAACGTCTATAACTTCTGTTGACTTGCTCATTCGTCAGCTTGGTCTTGTTGTAATCCTCGGCAAAGGGGATCAGTTCCCGTTTTTCATCGTCTGGGTTGTAGAATGCAAGTACGTCGTAATGTCTACAGAAATTGGCTTCTTTTTTCGTTACAAATGTGCTGAGTACAATCCCAAATCTCGCAGAGTGCCTTGGAAAGTCTTCGAACAGTACACATGCGCCTTTCATCAATCTTTCGTTCAAGTACGGCGAAATGGCATCCTACGAAGCATTTCCCACATTTCATTAAATCAACAAATGGCCAAGATTTTTTACGTTTTTCATTACCATCATTGTGTCATGATGTTGCATGTACTCCTTAATAGCTTTAAAGAGGTCCATTAATGCAGAGTCTCTCGGACTAATCTCAATTTTCTCCAACTTCTGCATGACAAGCTTTCTGTTTTCTTTAAATTGTTCCATGTTGTTGGATTTTCCTACTTCAAGGAAACTTCTCTTCATGACGTCTTCTACTGTCAAACTTTCGACGCGCAGAAGGTTCAGGATCATGCTGTAAGTCAATCGGAATTGGGACTCCAGCTTCGCCGCCTTTCCCAACATCATCTCTTTCAAAGAATGAAAATCTGGTAATTCGGTCTTGCAGAGTATTATCACGGTCCCAGTTGCATCAAGTCCACGACGACCTGCGACAAATAACTTGAGCAAATGGGAAACCCGTGAAACGCCTTCAATCTTACCGGCTCTACCAGCCATTTGTATGTATTCGGCAGGGTTCAAGTCCCTGTTGCAAGTACCATCGTGTTTTCTGCACGAATCGAAGACAACAGTCCTTGCTGGCATGTTCACGCCCATGGCGAATGTCTCAGTTGCAAACAACACCTGTAACGCAAATAAAGACCAAATGTCCAAAGAAAATGACGGAAGATATCTTCATTCTGACCTTCACAAGACCTTTCTGGAAACACATTTCCACCACTTCCTTCAATATGGGAAGAATTCCACTGTGATGCACTCCAACTCCATTCTTCAACATTTCTTGCACCAACAAAACCTAAACGCATAGAACGGAATTTCAAGATCAATTTGTTGCAATTGGACGTTGATTCGGCTGATTACTTCTAATTCAAATACTCACCTGCGGTAATTCACGATCAGATCCCTTAAGCCTTAAGATACTCTTTTGAAAGAAGCCATGGATTTCTGCCTTTTGTGCTCCTGTGCACAAATCAATTATTGACATCATCCTCGCATAATCATCACAGCGTTTTCGTGAGAAGGCAAATATTACAACTGGCAGCTTGTCCTGAAGAAAAATGAGCTCCTTGTTTAGATGTCCATGAGCCGTGAGGTCTTCTTACCACTTTTGGACTTACATTCTCCTTCAGATGGTTAACTAGACCAACATAAATTGTTTTTTCCTGTTGTTCGTTAAATCCTCTCTGCCCACTCATTCGTTGCTGATCTTTTCCTCTTGGTCCAAATTGTTTCTGATAGTTTGACATTCTTGACATCTTTGCTTCTTTCGCATCATCATACCTGTGTACCAAGGCAAGAATTAATTTTCTCTAAAGCGAACTCGTCATGTCGTCATTGATCTTGTCTTTATCTACCCCTTCTTCAGAAAATTTCCTTCAGCATCCAAAATAAGGAATTGTTCATTTCTTGACTTTCCACCTGACCCGGTGTAAAGGAAATGTTCCAATGGCACAGGTCTTTTTTGTGTCGCAATCACATAAATTTTCTTTCGCTTTATTCCGCCAACCCAATTTGCAAATTGAAGGGCATTTGGCACGGTGGCACTTAGCATGATAATACTCACGTGCTGTGGAAGCATAATAATGACTTCTTCCCATACGTGGCCTCTCTTTAAACAGAAACATATGTAACTCAGAATGACGATCGGGAGTGAATTAATAATGGAACATGTCATTTACTCACTTCCTCGTTATTCAGGTAATGAATCTCGTCAAAAATAACCCACTCCAAGTCACGAATAACATCAGAGCCATTGTAAAGCATAGAACGCAAGATTTCGGTGGTCATAATCAGACAAGAGGCCGAAGAATTAATCTGCACATCGCCAGTCACCAGTCCAACACTCTCGAAGTTATTCTTGAAATCCCTAAACTTCTGATTGGACAAAGCTTTAATGGGTGAAGTATAAATTGTCCTAAGACCAAACAATTCATTTACTACTTATCGCTAAGTTCAAAACCAAAACGAGCACACAATATTGACAATGTACCTTGTCATATGCCGAGATGAAAGAGCTATTGCATATTCTGTAAATGAAGGTACAATTTGGAATCGTTTCTGAAAATTGAGATAAGCAGGCTTCTTACGTACCAGCCACAACAGTTTTACCAGCAGATGTGTGGGCAGCGATAAATACATTCTCGTGCTCCTCAAGTCGAATAATAGCCTGCAATTAAAAAACAACTTTTGTGTTCAAACTTGTGGCTCGAAGCCCAATTTGCAGCATTTTCGACAGCCTCACCTCTTTTTGAAACGTATCCAACTCAAATTCAAACTTGAATGCCATGTCAGGCACTCGCTCATGAAAGTTATCAATTGGTCTTGAAATATCAACCATCTCTGCCCATGGAAGCTTTACATTGCTTAATTGTGAAGGTGTTTTACTTATTCGTAGGACAGGCACACTTGGTGTGGCTTCATCCTGAAAAGATAAATATAAACAGAGTGACTTCAACTATCGACAAATAGACATATATAGTGGCGTAATTACACTCTGAGTTTCCAAGTCCAATGACGGCACTTTGTCGTCCACCAAGCCCCTGAGCATGCGCTTGAACTTGCTTTCAGACTGCGCCATCCTCACTTCACTTAACGGCAGGCCATCTCTTGCCGTGCTTCCAGTTGTGTTCCAAAAGTTCAATGTTGCGGTTTTATCCTGGACACCAGACAGAGTAAAAATGAACTCAATGATCGTGAATCATATTGGTATGATTCTTCGAAGAATTGAATCTTGATTACATTAACAGCATCACTTTCAGGTTTGGAGTTTGAAACTTTTGTGCTTGTGTCCAAAGTCCCTTGTACGTTGAGCGGTTCGTCAATCCCAGGTGGACAAATTCTTATATCTTGATGAAAGATAGTAAAATGAGAACATAAAAATGAAATACTACATCGAGAAGAGTGTTGGCACCGAACCACGGCGAGTAGTGGAGGAGGTGTATACCTTTCTCAAATAGTTCCTGGAACAATTGGGCTTCGTCTTCATCTTCTTCAGCCGGTACTGACAGCCCGCTTAACTGGTCGATTGTAGATTTGGTAATACTATCCTGATCAAAACCACCTGGCCAGAAAGGATAATTGGTTGAATTCCCTCGCAAGAATTCATTCCTAGGACCAAGCGCCCTATTCAGGGAGAACGAATTCTTCGCAGATTCGCCAAACGCATCTGTCTCAACTTCTTCGTAACTAATAATCTTCCCAGTCTTCGGATCGCGTTTGACCTTCGACAAGAACAGAACAAACACTGAACAACTCATTCTAGAGAGATTATTGTGAAAGCCACGAGTTGATCCGCTTACCTGTTGAAGCAATGGTATTGTAGAATCATGGAAATTGAGTAAAGGCTGAACATCTCTCTTCGAAGGAAACGTAGGAAACAATCTCAAATTATTCCTAGCTTGGTGAATTCTTAATTTGCTCGGGTCTGATAAGTAGCTTTCCAAGGTGTCCTGAATGTCTGGAATGACAGGTGGAAGTTCGAAGGGTTCTTGATCATCAGTTTCAGCCATATTGCTACGACCTACAACTAATCAATCTACAAATAGCTAGCAGTCCGCTGATAATAGCCCCAATATAGTTAAACGACTGCAAAGGCAACAGGTAGTCCTTCGTCAGATCAAGTCGATGTTGGACGAAAACTGCCACGACCCCGGCATGACTAACGATTCAAGACTATCAAGGCTTTCACGCAGATGTGTTTCTGAACGAGACGAAATGTCTCTCGCGGCATGGCATACGACAGAACCAAGGTTTTTTGAGATTCGCGAGATGAACAAAGTAGTAAACAAAACATTACGCGATATCAAAAAGGATAAAATTCTTTAAAACGAGATACCAAATCGGGAAAATGTCAAGAACGAACTCCGGTCACGAGATAAGATTTGAGGCAAAATGTTTTATTTTACAAATGCCACTGTTTATGTCAAATCATCAACTATACATTGATTTTACGTACGTACTTTTTTGTTCAATTACGCAGGCGTAGCTGTCATTTGGCATTGGCACAATGTTGTTCCGTTAGTGAACAAAAAATACGGTCTTGAACGGTCGGAGGTTACTCCTCAGCCTCGTCATCATCAGAGGGCTTGAAGTTGTTGGAAGGAAGTTGAGGCACGGCGAAGGACATGGTGCTCGTACTGTTTTCGACTCCAGCCAATGAGCCACGGCTGAGACTCAGATCTTTGTCTGAGCTTGTTGGGCTGATGTGGGTAATTAATTAACGATTACTATCGTGTAACGTTGTGCTAAATCTGAATTGGAATACCAACCTGTTCAAGTCTTGTTCCCGGAAATCCATGTCTGACACCGATGATGTGCTTTGTGCTGACTGGACACTTTGATTCTTGTATATTTCACTCATTCCACCCTGTCCAAGTTTCTCTTGCGTGTCTTCCTCGAAATCCATCAGCGCATCCTCTTCTTCACGTTCACGTGCTGCCTGGTTTTTTGGCTTTGGAGCATCTTGAACAGGAGTTCCAATCTTTTCCTCTGAAAGCCGGCGCATTTTTTCATTGTACTTCAATTTAGCTTCCTCATACCGACGCTTGTAAGCCGCATGGTTCCACAAATCCGAAGCATGTCTTGAGACATCAACAAACTTCCGGGGTTGGTCGCCATTTGCACGTCGTTTCCGCTCCTCCTGTACAAATGGCAGCACATAATTTTGACCACAAGAATTTCAATTAAGGTTTCCAATATTAACGACAAACCTCCCAAATATCTTGCAGGAAGAGAGCGTAAGGCCCGGCTGGACGTTTTAATTCTTCCTTCAATTGCTTCCATGTTGTTAGCGCTTTGAAATATTCTTCCCAATCGGAGCGAGCGCTATTGAAGTACTTACTTTTTTCTTCTGCTGAAAACGCGTTCCATTGTTGACCAGCTTGTACAAACATCGCCTTGTACTACGGGGGTCAAGCAAGTGGCTTTAAATTAGGAACCTGGAATAACCAAAGTCAAGAAAATGTCAACTTACGTCTAATTTTTCTGCTCCTTTGTTCGCAATTTTATCATGCAGGAATTCCGTCGAGTAGCGAATATATGCCCGCAGAGGCTGCAGCGGACGATCAGGAAGCTTGGGTCGGTGAAGGAGCTTGACGCACTCAGGTCTCTCCTTGACCACTTCGGCGACGCCACCCTCACCTTGTGTCGGGGACGGAGGCTGCTCGTTGCTTGCGTTCTGGTTGGCCGATGGGGCCGGGTGCGATTCCACTTGTTCCATAATTGTCATCTGTTCTTGATTTCGTCACCAAAATTCCTTGGATTTCAATGGAAATGATAGAAAAATAGAAAAACTTTAGAAGTTGGAGTTCTTGCGCTTGTATGAATGAAACAAAATTTAAAATGAACAAATTGACTTTTCGATCTTGATGATCTTGCTGACAATTCTGGTGCGGTGGTCAAGTTGGTGAGTTGATCCATTGTTTTCCAGTTTACGCATAAAACTCCAGGCCAACAATAAATTGAAATGTATAATTTAATTTGACATAGTCGTGTGCCAGAGAAAGCCGTAAAGAGTTTATTGAACTCGCAGCCTTAAATAACAGCAGGAAGAGTCAGTCTAAATTACAATAATTTGTTTACAACATGAAAAACAAGGAATTTTTCAACTGAAAGAAACTTTCCAGGAATTTTTCCGATGAAAAATAAGAAGCAAACACAATCAGTCCGTGCCTTGCTGTACTTCCACGGAATGCATGCTCCATTTCATTTTCTTGTCAACCTGCGTCGATTTCCAATGTCAACTACGGGAGAATTCGCAATTCGCTAATTCTGGGACGTGTCATCCACTTGTGAAATGGCGTCGTTTTGTGAGCAAACGCCGCACCGGCACGACACGAGGACATTATATGCTTCAGTATGCATTTGGAAAATTAAGCACGATGTACGTCGCCGACTTGATCTTTTAATCTCCAGTTACGTCAATTCCTGTAAATCTTCATAAATCATTGCATGCAAATGAAAAAGCGACCAATTCACATACGCATTGTCAGTAGAAAATTGGATCATCCATCTGTGTTTCTGTTTCGATGACCTCACTTACAATCAAGTGCATTCATTCAGTGGTCGATTCGACGGTTACAGCACAGCCTGCACAGCATGTCATGTACAATCGAAACTCTAACATTCTACGCAGACATGATGCAATGGCAGACAGACGGAGACTGAAGAATGGCAAAGGTTATCCAGTCAATTACGCAGTGATCACAGTATCAACGCCAAAATGACTGGAAAATGGAAAGCCACGGACTGCTTTGCACGGCGAAGAATTATAAAGTCACGGCGATTATGGCAAAATATTCCGTCTCAATCAACGCCAGACGCATCCGTGTCGCAAAGTCTGCATTTCATTCTAAACTTAGCACGAGCACTAATAAAAGCACTGTAAAAGGAATGTTAATGTAATGTGCACTTTACAGTTACAGTGTGAGGTAGCTGCTAAGCTGCTTGGCTACGGCTTGGTTACGCATATTTGTATGGAAAATTTTTCTGACATTGAAAATAGCGGTTGGCAGGAGTGACCTAAATCTATGGCATAAAACTCTTCTACCACCACCAGACAGTACCAGCGACCAGCACGTCATACGACCACGGAAAACACATGTTGTACCAACCGCTCTTCGTATTGCAGCAGCAGCCAGTCATAAAATCATTCTGATTCTCGCACTTGCAACTGGTGTATCGCATTCAGTTCGCTTTCTAGTTTCCTAGCCTGTGTCTGCTGTAAAATAAACGAATGTGATCATTACAGCTCCGTTAATGCATTGCAGCAATAATTATCAATAAATTTTGGTTGCGCATTTAATACGCAAATTATTCGCAATTATAAATTCGCTAAGCAAGTGCTGACCGACGGAACGTGAATTATCATTTATACGCTTCCTGTTCGACAATCTACAACAGAAACAGCGCTGTGGCTGTGTCTATTTTGTGCTGGTGTGATTGCGATTGTTATTGGAATTCTTCTGTGTTCAGTACTTCGTCAGCATCTAAACACTATAAACCTCGAGTTTAAGTAATGCGAATTCTGGACGAACCGCCGCGTCACTGAAATAAAACAAGATTCTCATCTAAAACATTCAATTTCAACATGTCCCAGGCTGAGCTTGACGAATTCTTCAACGTGTGCTACGCGTTAACAAAAGAATGCGGAAAGGTAAGGAGTACGCATTACACAGGCGTCTTCTACGATCTATTTGTGGACTGCGGACTTGACATTCAAGATTCACGATTCGCATTCACTGTATATAGAAAAGAACTTGACCCGCAACCTTGAACGTTGTGAGAATGTCATGGTCCATGTTCTGATCTTCCCATCTTCTGTTGGAAAGATGCACATAAACTTACTAATCATAGAATTTCTGCGTAGATTTTGCATGCATGAATCCTAATTTCGAGGATACAGAAATTGATAAAATTGAAGCCGTTTCTATTTGTCTTTCAAGGTAATTTGCGATGGCATTGGGAAAGTGAAGAACCTTCAAACCAAGTCTTGTGATATTGATTTCGTCACCGAGACCGACCAAGAAGTGGAGAAGCATTTGATCGGCGGTCTTCGGGAACATTTTCCAAGTCACAAGTACGTACAGTCGTAGTATGCGGTTCTACAGCCAGTCCAATGCCAATGCGCACGACGCACAGCTGTAACTAGCAGCAGACTGAAGGTCAGATTTACTACAAAGAGCCTCGGCTCACGATTCTTCTGCTTTGTTGTAGATTTATTGGCGAAGAGTCGGTCGCGTCAGGACAGAAATGCGAGCTAACAGATGAACCCACGTGGATAATTGACCCGGTATGAGACCCATAGCGTTAATTATGTTTTGACGCGGCCATTTTTCATCACATAATATCGTATTTCAATTTCCAGGTTGATGGCACAATGAATTTCGTTCATTCGCTTCCGCTTGTAGCGATCTCAGTCGGACTGCTGATAAAGAAGGTCCCCGTGATTGGCATCATTTACAATCCTCTCCTTGATCAAATGTTCACAGCGAAGCTTGGGCAAGGCGCCTTCCTCAACGGGCATCCAATTCACGTATCAGCAAAGGAGGGTGAGCGAAGTGACGCAAAAATGAATGCATTGTGTGTGTTCATTGTGTGCATTTATGACACACGAAGCTTTGATAGCTTTGTACTTTCGCAATTTGTAATTTGCAGATATAAGCGAGGCGCTCGTGTGTTCGGAGGTCGGAACCGCGAAAGATCCGGAAAGAATCAAAGTGATTTTAAGCAACTTGAAGAAGCTAGTTGGAAAAGTTCACGGGTATGCACGGAGAATTCACTACTTGCTTGCTTGAATGAGCCAAAGTTCCCATTTCCAGCAAAACTTTGCCGTTAATTGCTTACTCCAAACCGCGTGTTAATCGGCAGCGTGCGGTGCGCTAATTGCGATTGAAAGCCAGACAGCATTTGGCATTTGCGTTCTCTCCTGGCCAGTAGTTGTAATTTAATTCACAATATTCGACAGAGTTCGCGTGTATGGCACCGCTTGCTGGGCGATGGCTACGGTGGCAAGCGGGTACGCGGACGCATTTTGCCACATTGGCCTCCATTGCTGGGATCTAGCGGCTGGTCAAATAATAATTGAGGAAGCAGGCGGTGCGCTGTTAGACTACGGAGGTTTGTTTAACCTGTTGCAAATTGCAAATTAACTGAGAAGTGTGAAAGAATGACATAGTTTGTGGGCTGGGGAATGGAAACTTTAGCTCATGTTTGTTAACGGTGATGCGGAGATGTTCATTTTCCTATAATGCAGTCATTTTTTTAAAATAGCATACGAGCATTAGGATCATGTGCTTTGAACATGGCGTCTGTAGCCAGTGGTAAGTGTTGGCTCGTAGAAGTAGAATCCGCATTTCCAGTTCATAAAAAGTGACTTAACTTGCCGATTTCAGGCGGAACTGACTGCTATTACGAAATGGGAATTCACGCATGGGATATCGCGGCTGGGGCAGCTATCGTAACGGAAGCTGGCGGTTGTGTTCTTGACACGACTGGTAATTAAGTTTACGATTAATTCCATTTCCCATCCACGCCACGTCTTTTTTATTCTTTCACACTTCTGTTTAAACGAAAGGTTTCTGGCACGGGACTTTCTAAAAATTTGTGGCGACTGTATTTCGGTTTTTTTAGGTGGACCGTTCGACATTCTGTCGAGACGCGTCGTTTGCGCCTCGAGCAGGAAACTGGCAAAGCAAATCGCAGAGCTTCTCGATGACTTTGAACTGGAACGCGATTGAACAGTGGAAGCTGAAGCTGTCGCTGTCGAGATCGCAGTCAGTCACTGGATTAGTCTGATGTTGGATCCTGATGGCACGACGAATTAGAAGAAACTAATAGTAGAATTTATTTTGAATGTTTGTACATAATTTGAAGTCTCACTTGCGTGACAATGACACTTGACAAGTCCAAGAAATGTACCTGCTTATTTCTTGTTCATGTACTACTTTTTGAATGAAAGATGATCAAGTATTTTACTTTTGTGATCCAAAGAGTGTGACACTTCCACCATTCTCATTCTGTGCTAATTACATAATAATTAACAAGACTCATGTAATTTTACGATAATAAAGATTAATGTATCTTTTAAAGAAGTTGCAATGCGTATGTTGAAGATTCGAAACCTTTTCGTTTTTTTTGTAAAACTTGCACCTTCAACTTACACTTTAGTTTCAGTTTCTGAACGGGTGAAAGTTGTATAAAGTAGGCAGGAACAAATAGCAAATCTGCGAAAATCTCATTTGCGAATTTCGCGAAGCACCGCAACATCCTTTCTCAGCCTTTCTATTGTATTGCTTGGATTTGCGAATTGAATTCGTGCGAGAGGAGCCATGGGCAAGTCAAATCCGCAAAACGAGCGAAAATTCACACTCGCACAACCTTCAAAATGTAAACACGTCCTTTGCCTTTGCGCTTTTCCATTATTGTATGAATTGTACCACACACAGGCAAGAAGAAGATTTCAGCTCGCGCTGCTCGGTTCGGCTTAGAACTCAGAATGTGCAAGCGCAGCGCAACTCAGGCCTTTGGCTTTGGGTCGTCTCCCATTATTTCGTACCGTAGCACACGATCTCAACACGATATTATAAACAAATCAGCCACGATTCGATGCATGCACTCACAAAACAGTTGGCTCGAGCTCGAGTTGGTTCACAACATCACAGCAGCCAGCAAAACTGCAACAGTGTTGACCTGACTGTGTGGAGTAAAGTAAAGTTCATTAACAACGCTGTCAAATCCCATTGCATTGCAAATTGCAATTCCAAGCGGCATTCGTAAATCCGCAGTTTGTGAATTAATTTTAACTCAACCACGTCCTATTGAGCCATAAACTTTGTGCGGTGATTTTGACCTGTAGCCGTGTGCGCAGCCAAAACTCATTTTTTGAATATCTTGAACTTGAACTGCGAAATATTGAACGGGACCTCTCCGGAGAGCGCGTTGGCAATTTGTCCCTTATCCAGCTCACAATTTTAGCATGCAGAATTAGCATTAGCATTGTTCGTGGCTCAATGACTGACATTCATCAGAATTGACTCCCGTCTGATACCGGAAACTGCTG